>PVIH01002915.1:0-174334 GCA_004025045.1 Sigmodon hispidus
ACTGTCCTCTGAGGATCAACACTAGGTCTGCATGTGATGGACCACCTCCCTATACCACCTACTGTCCTCTGAGGATCAACACTAGATCTGCATGTGATGGACCACCTCCCTATACCATCTACTGTCCTCTGAGGCTCAACACTAGGTCTGCATGTGATGGACCACCTCCCTATACCACCTACTGTCCTCTGAGGATCAACACTAGATCTGCATGTGATGGACCACCTCCCTATACCATCTACTGTCCTCTGAGGCTCAACACTAGGTCTGCATGTGATGGACCACCTCCCTATACCACCTACTGTCCTCTGAGGATCAATACTAGGTCTGCATGTGATGGGTGTGGTGCAGGACCACTGGTGTTCAGGATGTCCACTGCATAGCTCCGGGTGGTTTTTTTCCCTTAGCCTGTGTGAAGAGGGGCTGCCAGGAGCACCTGCCTGTGGACAGGTTTGTTGTGGGGCCTCCTGTATTTGGTCCCTCTGCTAAGTCTTCTTGAGGGTTGGACCTTGTGAGCAGTATCATCCCTAGAAAGCCACTTCAAATGCATGTCACCACGGAGCCTCTCAGTCTCTGCCCTGCTGCCTCCACAGTCCCCTTCTTCCGTAAGGAGCCATCCTCCGGATGAGAAGCATTGTGCTTCAGGAGCTAATTAAAAACACGAGGCAGGGGGTGACGGTGTGGTATAATGGGGAGTACAGGGACTTTGAAATCCTCTCCCCATATGGATTCACTCAGTGCCTTGAACAGGATTGACAGTACTGCTTGAGAACTTCACTTGTTTTTAAGTCTTTTAAAATTCATTGACAGGCTGGAGAGATGACTCAGAGGTTAAGGGCGCTGTCTGCTATTCCAGAGGTCCTGAGTTCAATTCCCAGCAACCACATGGTGGCTCACAACCATCCGTAATGAGATCTGGCGTATACAAAATAAAAAAAATCTTAAAAAAAAAAATCATTGACAATGTCATACATGTATGTAATACATTTGTATAAGGCTTTTTGATCACACTCATTTCCTTCCCATCCCAACACTAAGTCCCCATTTCACTTTATTTTATTTTGAGACTCACTGTACTTTTTAAGCCAAGTACCATTTTTGGTGTTTTATGCATAGTCTTGGTGAATCTGGTCCTATCATTTCTAATTTTCACCCAGGCTCACGGAGGGAAAGAAATCTTGCCAAGGAAAGAGGCACGATGGGAACCAAAGAAGTTTCCAAAAACTACATTTTTCTGTGGGCTTGCTTTTCTTTTTTTAATTATTTTTATTTTGTGTGTATGTATGCATGTACACGTGTTGTGTGTGTGTGTCTGTGTGTGTGTGTGTGTTCACAGAGGCCATAAAGAGACCTAGAGCTGGAGTTTCAGGCATTCCTGAGTCACCTGGGGTGGGTGCTGAGACCCTTTGTTTTGATGGGATTTTGGGGGTTTTGTTTGCTTGCTTTCTGACAGTCTCAAGTCCTAACAGCCCTCTCTGTCCTGGTACTCACTCTGTAGCCCAAGCTTGCCTCAAACTCAACCATGCTCTTACTCCAGCCTCTGAGCTGTGGTTCAGTTGAGCCCAGCCAAGCCTGACTTCCAATGCTGTATTTTAAATTACTGTACTTCTCTGCGTAGCAGGCTCAGGCTTGAATTCATCTAGGAGACTGACCTGTTGCCACTCTGCCTGCTGTTGGCTCTGTCTTAAAGGGGCCCCAGCACTAGCATCTCCGTCAGCCCAGTGAGGCTGCCGTGGTCCAGTGGACTCTCCCCTCGGGGCCTCCGTTGGCCTCTGTGCTCTGGTTTCTGCTCACTTCCCACTAGCTGCCATTGTACCATGGTTGTTTTGTTTTATGAAACCATCTCCAGCCGGCCTGGACCTCATTGTTACCCAGGCTGGCCAGAACTGCTACCTAAGTCTTCTAAATTGCCGGGATTGCGAGCGCAAGCCGCTATGCCTGACTACTATAGCCTTTTATAATTCTACAAATTTCCTGACTTTAAAAGTCCCCCATTTTCCCATTGTTCTGAAAAATCCGCCTCCACCTGCTTCATCTTGCCTCTGCCACCTGCTTTGGGCTCCTGACACACTGACGGTCCTGAATTTGACCCAGGGCCTTTCTCCTCAGAAAGCCTTAGTCTAGAATGTTCTTCGCACCTATCCCGATGTCCTCATGGTTCATTCAAATTCTTCCTTTGAGCTCAGGTTCCTGAACTTAGGAATTAGGTCAGTAGCACTGTGCATGTTCCCCTCTGGCGGTCACAGCTCCGGGGCAGATACAGCTTTTGTCTCAGCCTCAGCACTGAGCACAATGTCCTGCGTTTGGCACCTAAACACTGACTGAATCAAGCAGTAAGAGACTGAAGTAATGGCAGATAGTTCAATCCCAGCTCTGCCAGTGACAATGTAGGACAGGCTATCTTGTCTAGGTAGTTAATGGTACAGTGTACATCCCTAAATAATGAAACTTGATTTTGTGTGTGTGTGTGTGTGTGTGTGTGTGTGTGTGTGTGTGTGTGTGTATGTGTTTCTAGAGTCTTACTCTGAACTCCACATTGACTTCAAACTCCCCTCAGAGTTCAGATTAGACTTGAGTTTTTGGTATGTCTCCTACCAGTTTAGAGATGATGGGCGGGAGCCGTCACTCATGGCTCAGCTTTTTTTAATTAGCAATAATAAACTACTCACCGTGTGGTGGAATCATGCTCATCTTGAAAGGGTTCTGTGCTTACTCTCTGGGAACAGATCCATTTTGATGGTGAGCAAGCTGAAAAATGTTAGCTGGGATTAAATTTGGAGTATCGAAAATGGCCTCATAATGAGACCCTACCAAAACCAAAACCAAACAAAACAAAGTCTCCAAAAGGTGGGAATGTATCTCTTTCACTTTGCAGTATGGATGAAATAGTCTATAAAAATTTAACAACTACGTAAGAAACACAGGGACTGGAGAGATGCTCAGAGGTTAAGAGCACTGACTGTTCTTCCAGAGGTCCTGAGTTCAATTCCCAGCAACCACATGGTGGCTCACAACCATCTATGATGACATCTGGTACCCTCTTCTGTATACTGTATACATAATAATAAATCTTAAAAAAAAAAACACAGAAAGTGGAATTTTCTTCCAAGAATTCTATATTCATGAAACTTCTATTTTTAAATTTTTTACATTTATGAATTTGTTTTGTGTGGATGCACACATGCCACTGTACTCATGTAGAGGTCAGAGGGCAATTTGCAGGAGACAGTTCTGTCTACCGTGAGTCCTTGGGATTGAACTCACGACGGCAGACTTGGCAGTGAGCACCTTAGCCAGCTGGGTCAGCTTGCTGGCCCTATTTCTGGTTTGTGGATAGAAGTTTACTCTATCCCAGCCTGGGCTTGAACTCAGAACTCACAGCTGCCCTCTTGAGTGCTGGTGTCCAGGTGTGAACCATGGTGGCCAACAAGAAACTTTGACATGAAACTCTAATGGAGCTCAGGAGTCAGCTAGCCCAAGGCCAGCCTGGGCTACAAAGTGAGACTCTGCCTCAAAATACTAAGTAAATATTTTATTTATTTATTTATTTATTTATTTATTTATTTATTTGAAGGTAAGAAACCAGGAGTCAAAAACAAACCATTGTATTTTTAATTCCAGAAGAGAAACTAAATGATGAAGAGAAACGTAGGAACTCACTATGGAAACCGAGACAGCCAGAAAGGGCCAAGTCAGTGGGGAAGAGAAACGTGCAATTTCTGTTACTATGAGTATATGAGATGTACTTCCGCCCCCACTCCTAACCTGTTACAATGTGTATATGAGATGCACTTCCGCCCCCACCCCTAACCTGTTACAATGTGTATATGAGATGTACTTCCGCCCCCACCCCTAACCTGTTACAATGTGTATATGAGATGTACTTCCGCCCCCACCCCTAACCTGTTACAATGTGTATATGAGATGTATTCCTACTACCTGCCCCCACCCCCCCAACACTCTTCATGCATTTGAACTCCTGGTTCTGAAGAGAGTAAACTTAGCTCAAGAAACGCCATTTTGTATTCTAGTAGCCATAGAGATAAAATAGAGTTCAGTTCCACATTCCTGGCAGGGGCTTGCCCAGTTCTAGGAGAGAATGAGCTGGACACCTGGATGACCCAGGTGGGGTCCAGGACTAAAAGGAGTCTTCCATTATAGAGAACTATGCTAAACTAAAGCAGACAGAGCCCTGAGAAAGAGTCTTTCACCCAGTTCCCAGAGACCATAGCTAGAAACTGCTGTTCACAGAGGGGCAGCATGACCTCAGTTCCGACTACAGAATCCATAGCACCCTAGCCCTGCTAACTGACCACCAAATGCTCTAGTCAAAATACACCACCATCATTCCTGGGCCAGCTGCACGTTCCAGGGTTGATGGTGGGCTTCCCCCCTCTATAGGAGACATTCCAGGGCACAGAACCAGGACAGCTTGACCATACTCCAAGGATGAGCTATGGGACCCTGCACAAAACTAGCCCAAACATGCCAGGAAGAAATAATAATAAAAATGAGATATGCACCCACTGTTATTTTCACCTTGGTACTAACCAATCAAAAGCCTGACCCGTTGTTACCAGGCACCCCACCCTAGTTTCTGGAAAGCCCCTAGCACGAGCCAATTAGCTAATGACTCCTACCATTATCCTCACTTGAACCCAATTCACAGCCTCAGGCTATGAAAGGAGTCCCACCCCCCTAGCCCTAATCAACCCTCCTGCATGATTCCGGTGTAAGGGACATCTGGAGTGGTTCACGAGCTAACTCGTCTCTACTCAATAAACTTTGCTTTTGCATTCCGCTACTTCCTTGTCTCCAGTGGTTTCTCCAGGGTCTCGACTTTGGGCATAACAGTTCCAATGGGGATGTCTTAGGAACTTTAAGTGGCGGTAGGACTTGGCTGGAGGAAGTGGCTCACTGGAGGGTAGGTGAGTGGCTGTTTTCTTACTACTAAAGATGCAATTGGCATCCCTCCCACTCACACGACCATGGCTTCTCCACTGTGGGAGTCTATCCTTCCAGCCTGTGAGCACCAGTGAACCCTCCCTCAAGTCATTTCTGTCAGGACTAATGTGACCTCAGTGGGAAAAGTAACTCATGCTCCAGTTGCCAAGGACCTCCCTTCCCGTATTCTTCCTCTTCCTGTGTGGTTCAGTCACTAGTGTCTCATAGTGAGTCTCTGCTCCCTTCCAGAGGGTCCCACTGGACAAACAAATTCAGCAGATTCTGTTCCTCAAACACAGAGACAGGGTGGATGCTGAAAGGTTTGGATTTAGGACCAGCCAATGTTAGACCATGAACACCGATGATTATGAGGTCAATCTCAATTGTCAGTTGTCTGGAAACATAGCTTCAGAGTTTACTGGAAACAGATTTTGAAATGAGAACAGTGTTATGAGATTCATTTCTAGACCAGTCTGCAGATCGATGCTGGTAGCCAATAGTTATTTCCATCAGATCCCTTTGCTGAAGGTCTTTCCAAGGCTGAAGGAAAGCTGTCTCCCATGTTGCCTCCCCCTAAGCTGCTCTGTGTTCCCTAAGAGAGTTCAGGATCACATTTCAGGGATTCTGAGGCATTTCACTGCATGTATTAGAAGAACAAGTCAGCGCTGGGATGTACAGTTTAGTAACAGAACATTTACCTTACGTGTAGAAAGCTCTAGGTTTTATTCCTGACCACAGAGGAAGAAGAAACGGGGGAGAGGGGAACAGGAGGGCGGGAGGAGGGGGAAGAGAAGGAGATGGGGAAGGAAGTACACTATGTGGCTTCTGCAGAATCATAATGACTCCCTTAGGAAGAGTATGTCCAATTGAAGGACTTGTCAGCGGGGGAGGGGTAGTAGAAGAGGAGCCACTGACTGGTCAGGTAAATGGTATTCTTTGGTGTTGGCACATTGGCAATTGTGAAAAGCAAGGAACATTCTGCATTCTGCATTGTGCTTGCCTCAGAGAGGAATAATTCTAAAGGGACAGAGGAAAGGCTGTGCCTCTGTCAGAGAAGCCACAGCTAGCTGCTGGAGTGGGACAAGATACAGCTTCTCTTCCCTGTGCTGTTTCCACAGCATCCTTTGGTGTTTAGTACCTGCCATATTTTCTTTGGGTTTTCCTCACTTGGGTCCACGTCCCTTTCAATTGGGAACATCTTGGGAGGTAGGTGATGTGCTTTAGTCATCTTTAAAAATAAATATGGGGCTTTGATTTTTTTTCAAAGATTGCGAATGTTTGCATTGGAAATTAACATTGGTATGTATGTCTCAGGATACACTGAGTAGGGATATTCATAGTAGAGTCAGCCACTCATGGGTTCAGAGTATATGCTCCCTACTGACTTGGCTATGGTCACCACTGACAGCTCTCCATCACTGGCATTTTCCAGTTCCCAGCCCCTGCTCAGCATCGTCTCATCTACATATAGACCTGAATTTGTAAATGTCAAGTAAATACAGGAGGCCTAGGTAGCCATTTAGAGAGGGCTTGGGAGACTCCATTACTAACAGAGGTTAGGGGTTATACAGGAGACATCACAAGTATGGTCGGTCATATAGGAGATGTCACAGATTTGGGTCATTCAAGAGACATCACAGATAGGGTCATACAGGAGATGTACTTACGAGATGAAGACATTTTATTTTCCTGTAAGAAGTGGGACCGGATAGAGGTATATTTTCCATTGTGATTTAAGTCATCTTGCCCTGGAGTGTCGTATCTATAATGGAATTCTAAAAGGAAAAGGTTGAAAGCACAGCTCCTTGCCCAGGAATGATGACTGTCCCTCCCCTCCCCTCCCCTCCCCTCCCCTCCCCTTCTGGAGTCTCCCAGTTGCTTTCACCTGTTGGTGGTTCTTCACTGCAGACTCTCTGGGACTTCCAATTCTTATTGACACTGTTCCCATATTTGTGACTCTGTAGTCCAGTGCCAGAATCAAGATGAAAGCCAGGCCCCGGATCAGAACCTAAAAGGGTATATAGAGCCTCTGTAGGTTTGTTGAGTACTCATGAAGTGTGGAAAATAAACATTAGTGTGCACAGTGTGCCTCAGACACCCAATGGCACTTTCCTCAAGGAGTTGCCAGCCAAGAGTGCCCTCTCTGACCCTTGCTGACAACAGAGATCTTTCTGATGTGAAAGTCCTGAGATGTATCCAGGCCATATAAATACCCAGGAGAGATCTGAGGCACTGTGGGAATTTGGTCCACTGTGTTACTGGATCCTCTGGCATTTTCCACTGTCCTTTACAGATCTGCCTCAATACACCTGAATTCTTCATCTCAGATCCTCTTAGGGCCAAAACTTTACATTCTGTCATCCAGCTGACTGCAAAGATAGTTCCCTTCTATGTAATATTCATGAGCTCACAGGAGAACCCAAGTGATAAGTTTGCCTGGCCAGAGATGTTAGGAGCAGAGGGCATGTGCTGGTGCCAGCCTAGAACCTGCTGGGCAAACTGTGGGCCGTGGAGATTCCAAGGAAGACCTGAATATTCTGAAGTGTAGGGCTAGGAAGCAGAGCTTATAAGCATAAATTACAAATTAAAGACCTGGGGTTGAATCCTGGTTCTGCCACTTATTGGCTGTGGTGAATGAAAATATCTACATTTAATTCTCTGGCGCTTACTTTATCATCTTTCTATCTATCTCTTGAGGCAGGATCTCTCTACATAGCTGTGGCTGTCCTAAACTCACTGTGTAGACCAGGCTGTACACCTTTTTTTTTTTTTAAAGAAAGGGGGGGCTATAAATAACTTGTGTTTATATGGTCTTTATCTACTATATATGAGAACACAGATCATTTTATGTACCATTAAAAAGATTCTCCCCAAGGCAGACCTTGTTGCTCAAGCCCATAATACTAATACATTTGGAAGTTAGAGGCAGAAGGATCAGAAGTTCAAGGCCAACCTAAGCTACATAGGAAGTTTGAGGCCAGCCTGGGCCACATGAGACTCTGTTTCAAAAAACAAAAAGCCTCCTCAGTAATAAATCATCACAAAATAATTAGTTCCCCAGCTGCAAATAGACTCACAGAAGTATCTTTATATGTAAAACATTTTAGTTTTACATGCAGAAGCATCCAGGTCTTTTTTTTTTTTTTTAAACACTTTTATTTATTTATTTGCCTTGGTGTTTTGCCTGGAACTGGAACTACAGACAGTTGTTAGCTGCCATGTGGGTGCTGGGAATCGAACCCGGGTCCTCTGGAAGAGCAGAGGGTGCTCTTAACCGCTGAGCCATCTCTCCAGCCCCCCATCCAGATCTTTTTAAGGCTAACTGAAAAGTTCTGAGGATTTTTTTAAGTTTAAACTGAGAAATTACAAATACTTTAATTTAAAAATAACAAGAGCTGGGATGTGGATCAGCGGCAGAGCTCTGACTTAGCGTATGTGAAACCCTCTACACCATGATAGCAACAAGAAGACGGCACAGCGCCACCTGCCTGTCATCCTCTGCCTAACAGAAGTTGTCCAGGAGTTTGGGGACAGTGTAGACAACAGAGCAATATTTTCCCTTTAAAAAAATAAAAGTAATGAATTCATATTATATTAACAAAGTAATATAAATTTCAAAAATGAAACCCAAAGCTAATTAGAAGAATGTCATCCTTTTATACTTTGGTAACTATCTTTGGCTTCTTAGCTAAAAACTGGGTTCAAAGACTGCATCCCTACTGACATGTTACAGTGCTAATCTTTTATCTCTACAGTACAATACTGTTGTGTAAAGGAAGGATCTTTTTGGAAGGGCTTTGAAAACTCCAGGTATAATAAGCATTGAGTTTAGGAAGTGTTTAGTCCATGATGCCTATTATTTGAAGATTTATGTGAATGTGTGTGTGTGTGTGTGTGTGTGTGTGTGTGTGTGTGTGTGTGTGTGTGTGCCCATGGAGACCAGAAGAGGGAACTAGATTTCTTGTGAGCCTTCCAAAGTTGAGTGCTGGGGACCAAATCCTCTACAAGCACAGTAAGCATTCTCCACCACTGAACCACCTCTCCAAACCTCCAAAGCTGTTATTTGAAAACATACCATTCTCAGAGAGGTCAATTTAGATCCAAGAGGGATCAACTAGAATACGGAGTGTCGGGCAAGGCTGTGGGAACAGGGAGCATGCTCATAAACATGCTGTGTCAGCTCTCCGGCCAGCACTTTCAGCTTGGCCATGAGGACGTTGGTTCTATTGATGGAGGCAGGTCAGGAGCTGTCTGAGCAGGCACACCTCCTGGTCATTTCTGTCATCCTCAGAAGTCTGGCCAGAGTACGTTTCTCTGCTTTTGACTGTCAAGGATCTGATGATAGAAGTCATGTTGTCCCCATAGTCGTGACATCTTGTCTGCTCCCACCCCCCAGCTTTCTTTGCTCCTGTGAAATGCATATGAATGAATCAGCAGCACCTCCCAAGGGGCTGGTAGCCTTACCAGGTGCAGTTATGGGCCTTGCCCAGAGCATGATGACAGGCATAGTGTCCATCTGGAGGTATGGGTTGGCATTTCACTCTGCTTAGCCACTTCTTACTCAAATGCCAAGCTATGACAATGGAAGATGACAAGCTGGTACTGTGAGCAGGACCTCAGAGCAAGATCTTTAACAACTATGTGCACCCCTACTATGTGCCTCCCACTTACCGAGAGGTGAATCTTGGTGCAGTGTTTTTTCATGGATGGTACTGGAAAACTTTTCACAGTTGGTCTTTCTGTGGTGTCCTTTTTCCATTTTCTGTTTCCTAAAAAAGAAAGAAAATGAAGTCTCAAAATTATATTTCTAGTATGGGTAAACTGAAGCAGTAGATTTCTTTGAGATCCTCAAGGCCAGTAAAAGAGTGCAGTGGGTTAGGTCACTTGCCACCAAGCCTGATGGCTTAAGTTTGATCCCCACATCATGGAAGGAGAGAACTAACACCCACAAATTGACCTCTGACTTCTACATATATGCCATGGCACATATCCACACACATATACACACATACAAACATATATAGTACTTTAAAATGTAAAAATACATATTTTTCAAGAAGAATTTGCAGTATAGAATTATAGAATTGGTGTTTTCTTCATAATGTTATGTCAAAGTCAGTTTTTTGGAATTGGGGGATTTTTGTTGTTTATTTTTCAGACAAGATCTCACACTAATCCCGACTGGCTGGTAACAATAAATTCTGCCTCCAACTTCCAGAGCACTGGGACTTCAGACCAAGCCACCATACCTGTCTCAGAGAAGTTCTTGTGTGGAGAAGAAGCATGTTTACATTTGTGGTGATATATTGTATATTTAATAAATAGTCTGGAATATCAGAGGACAGAGCCACCCACAGAGTCAAGCCATGAAGGTAGGGTGTGGTGACTCATGCCTCTAATCTCATCACTCCGGAGGCAGAGATCCTCTGGATCTCTGTGAGTTAAGGCCAAACAGAGCCTGGCAGTCAGTGGTGGCTCATACTTTTAATCCTAACACTAGAAAAGTTGATCCAGGAACTGAATAGCTGGGCGGGGAAAGAAAAAGGAGGAAGAGGAGAAGGTCTTCCCCCTGCCTGCTCATCTAGTCAGGCTGAGGACCCGTGGAGATAAGACCTACCCTGTTTGGCCTGAGAAGCTGTCGGGTGAGAAGTGGCTGTGGTTTATTCTCTGACTCTCTGATATGTCAACTTTTCCCCAATATCTGGCTCTGGATTTTATTATAATACTAAATAGAATTTATTCAATATATATTAATGCTGGATAACATCGATCTGACCCCCTAAGTACAAAATAAACTGAGTCCAACAAAACAGTTTTATGTATGCCGAGGGGCTAATGGCTGGTAGTCTGGAGTTCATTTTAATGGCATACGGCCACCAGGGGGCGTCAGAAAGACACAAGTACAACCAGGAGACTTCTCTGGCCTGTATAATTTCAGCCTCCCTGCCCACCGATTCTAACTCCTCCAAAAGAATTTTAATTATTAACAGCTCCTAACAATGTTCTTGCTCAGTCCTGGGATACAGTGACAACCCCTAGAAGAAAATGCATTCTAGTGTGAAAGGCATGGCGTCCAGGACATCCCATGGGCAAATGGGACCAAGGTTTGCCCAGGGCTGATTAAGGCACTTGAGGCGCTGCTGAGCAAACACATGCGGGTCCAGTGGCGAGGGGACCCCCATCTAGGGTTCCTGAGGTTGGGCTGGAATGCCAGGCCCTTCCCAGCCTTTCCTCTTGAGTCATATATTTTCTCACACTTCATTTTCTGTCTCCACCCTCTGCCTCTGGGGCCTCTGAACATCTGCTCTCCGAGTGGAAAACTTGGATGTTGTTCAAGAGAGTACAGTCCAACACATCAATTACATCTCTCTGCTGCTTTTAGACTTCTTTCCACACTAAGATCTTCTGGCCAAACAGAGCAGCCAAAAGAGATTCTTACTGGAGAAGGCAGTTTTTCAGCAAGACAAAGCGGCTAACATATAGTCTCCGGTCCCAAATCCTGCATCAGAAATAGCACTCTGGGGTGTGAATTAATATGTCACATCAGCATATCTACATTAGACAATTTACAATTTGCGCATTACCAGACTTCAACTGACAGTTAAATTGAGGCTTTAAATAAAAGGTGCACAGCTTTCCTTCAGTGAACAGTCCTCAGGACTATCATGGCGGTTTCCAAGATTCCATTTCTAAATCATGAGAGCGGGGCCACTTAAGTGATTGGGTTAGACCTTTCTTCCCACTGTTCCAACCTTCTGCATTTTAGATGCTCACCGTGGAACACTAGTCCTGGCCAGAGCTGGTATGTTTTTATAGGCCTTAGATTAGGAATTTGGAAAAGAAACAATTTTTACTTTAACACTTCATTTTTTTTTACTTATTTATTTTTGAATATCACTATGGATCTATGTAGACCAGGCTGGCCTCTAACTCATAGATTTCCTTGCCTCTCCTAGGATTAAAGGTTTAAGGTGTACCCATCAAAATCTACTATGTCAAAATATTTCATTAGACCTAATCAAAAAAATTTTTTTAAGGATCTCAAATCTGAATTGCTAATTAATACAATACCCTAAAAATCACAACCCTGGGCTGACCGGGCAAGTAAGCCTCGGTGGCGTCTCGTGCTTAGAGAGCTCAGAGGTGCAGTCTCACGAGAACGCTCGAAGCACTAGTCAGTCCCATGCCACACAGTTTCTTCTTCTAGGGGTGGAACCTCAATAAAGCACTCAGGACAGGTGGCTCCCGGTGGAGGAGCGGAGCGCGTCCTAACAGGAAGTTACAGTCCCCCAGACCTCGTCATTTGCTCTTATTGGAGCTCATTATATACTTAGTAGTTGCAAAACAGCCACGCCTCCCTTCTTGACTCTTGACCTTTCCAGATAAATCAGCTGAGCTTTGCACTCGGCAGCCGCGGAGCCTCTCCTGATAGGAGTTACAAACAAATATCCTGAAACTATGCCGGCCAACTGTTGTTCCAATGGGTGTTTCAAAGCATTGCCGACATTTTTTTTTTTTAGGGTTTTGTAGCTTGTTAATGCTGGAGGATTTCTTCCTTAGGAATTCAAAGGTCTGCCCTGAGAAGAGAAATGAGGCTTGATTCCCATGAGATTGGGGGGCTCAAGTGAGACCCAATAGAAAATACTATGTGTATATGAGTATGTCGATGCACATGCACCAGAGGCCACTGCTCTCTACATGATTGCTTTGAGACACACACACATACACACACTTGCAAATGCTAGGGATACAGACACCCAAAGCCATGCCACGCTTTTTGTGGGGGTTTGGGGATTTGAACTCAAGTCTTTATGCTTCTACATAAGTATTCTTACCCGATGAGCCATCTCACAAGCCCCAGGAAAGGTTTTTGATCACTACAGAACTGCAAGTGAGTCTTCAGTGTGGACTCTAATGCCCTAGCCGGGCAACATTCAGTCTGTAGACCATGGTGCACATGCTGTGGCTCATTCTTCCTTTAGGGATGCTCATCAGAATCACCTGGGAGACTAAAATGAATGGCTCCAACCAGACCACCCCTCCCAGCAATGCCAGCATGGTAGCTGCAGTGGGGATGAGGTCATTGTTTTTAAAACTGCTGCAAGGATTTTGAGGTTCTCTGCAGTAAAGAACCAGCGGTGGCAGATTTTCACAGTGTTTCGGAGCCCAGCCCTAAGATCCAGGCTTCTGTGGCTAGCCGGTGGCTTAGTTCAGCTATCATCCATGCTCATCAGAATTATGAAGCCATCACTACCTTCCAGCCATCCTCAAGAAGCCCTCACCCACCAAAGAGCGGGCAGCAGAAGGCACAGTGCAAATGGTATAGCATCATCTCTTCACACGCCTGCCTTCCCTAAGGCACTGTTAGGATTCTCCCGTGCCACAGAGCACAGCCCAGCACACAGCTCTGCCGTGGATAACCTCGCCACATCCGGACCAGAGACAATTGCTTTTTTTGTTTGTTTTTGGTTTTTTCTTTGTTTGTTGAGACACGGTTTCTCTGTGTAAAATCCCTAGTTGTCCTGGAACTCTGTAGACCAGGCTGGCCTCACAGAAATCCACCTGCCTCTGCGTTCCAAATGCAGGGATTAAAGACATGCACCATCACCACCGGGCAGCCAGGCAAGTCGGACAATAGGAAGTGAGCCCAAGTGACAGGAGGGAAGAGCCCACGCTTAGCTCCGCTATCTCTCTCTGTGGGCAGAGCCTCTTGTGGCCTGCCTAGCGGAGGGGAGGCTTCAGTCTTATTTGTGCTTGCTTCTTCCTCCAAAAATGTTTTTGCAATCTGGAGTCCAGATGGGAGAGAATACGTTCCCTTCCCCCATGCTCACCTTATTTTCAAAGTCCTCCACACCTACCCTGAGATAAACAGATCTGGGAAGTTGTAGCAGTTTTCTTTTTCTTTTCGAGGATGGAATGAATCCAAGCCAAGCTAGGGACCTACAGATCTACTCCCAAAGATGCTTCTTAACTATTTATTGGAATGTACGTGTGTGCTTGTATACGTGTGTGTGTGTGTGTGTGTGTGTGTGAGAGAGAGAGAGAGAGAGAGAGAGAGAGAGAGAGAAGATTTGAGAGTCACATTCCACCTTCCACTTTGCTGAGACTGGTTTCTTTCTTTCTTTCTTTCTTTCTCTTCCTTTGTTTTTCTGAGTCAGGGTTTCTCTGTGTAAATCAGGCTGCCTTGGAACTCTGTAGACAAGGATGGCCTTACAAACTGGTCTCTCTTGTTTCTGTGGATGCCCTGTGTAGTCCAGGTTAGCCGGTAACCCTCCTGTCTTCACCTCTGCAGGAGAGCCACTCCATCTGTCTTTATAAGTGGGTTCCAGGGATAGAACTGAATTCTTCAGGCTTAGAGATTTAGCACTTCTGCCCGCTGAGCTATTGCCCAGCCTTTAAAAGAGAATTTTTAAACCCGTCTGACCGTTGAGAACTCCAGCTCAAAGCTAGGTTTTGCTTTTTGTTTGTTTGCTTTCCAAAGAAATGTAACCATTTATGAATTAATATGAGCTCTAGGTATTACTAAGAGCCTAAGTGATGGGAACACACATAAACTCTTTAAACACAAACAATTGCCCATCTGAATTGAAAATGCTGACAGCACCTGCCAGGTAGTTTAACTGTGGTCTTATCCTTCACGTACAGACCATAATGCCCCTTGTCCCATATAGACAATACTAACACAGGCATTACCAAACACAGGGGTTTTTCCACATTTTGAATTACTTCCTGGGGAAACATCTGGGCCAAAGGTTTTGAGCATGTTTTTGTGATGACACCAACTGCTTTCTTCATGTTTCCCGATTGGATCACACAGATGCCAACAGTGTGGGTGGTTCAGCCTGACCACACCTTTCTCAGGACCAAGAATTATCTCCTGAAAATGTTTTTGCCAACTCCAAGTCAGAGGAGCAAGTTGTGTTAATTAGCATCTTTTCTAGTATCAGAGGAGGTGAACGCTTCTCTTACTGTTTTGTTTGGGGGGGGGGTTGTTTTCTTTCCTATTCACAACTTTTGAGTTCACATCCTATTTGCTCATTAATTTTTTAAAAGGGCTTCCGTAATTTTTTTCTTTGTGAGAGAAACCACTACAGTATTTGTTGTTTTTCTGTTGTGTTCCAGATGCTTCTTATGCACTCTGATGTGTGACTTTCTGCCATCTTCTGCCACCTGCACTTTAGTGGAGGGTACAATTATACACAGGGAGCCTGACAGGCTCACAGGAGAGATTTACTCTTTACTGTATGACTCATTCACTTGTGTTCTTAACCCCAATGCTGCTTACTTCCTTGTCCGAGCCCTGGACGAAATAAAAATTTACACACCAACAATACACACTCTTTTCTCCAACTGTCTGCCTCTAAAACAAACAAACAAAAACTGACAGCTTGGCATTACAAACATCCACAGTGTGGATGTCTAAGAGAAATAAACAAAGGACTCTGGGGAATTTCACAAACAGTCAAACAGAAATGAACGGGGGATACCAGGTTTTACTTCCCACCTTAGCAAAGGGAAAAGAAGACTATCTGGGGAGGGTTGGGACAGAGAGCCTGGCATTCCCATTTAGGGGTGGGTCCTGTGCACTGACACCCAACCCCTTCCTGAGAAGGTTTAGTGTGCACTGTGTGATCCGTTCTCTGCAATGCTAGGTTGTGATCCTAGGAAAGTAGTCAACTATGGACCAAAGCTTGCAAGCGGGATGCTGCTGCTGACAGCAGATGTGTGAAATGTATATGCAGAGGGCAAGGACTGGAAGGCTGCACACTACAGACTCCATCTTTCTCAGGGAATGTCTTTTTGAGGAAGGTTCTTGCTTTGTATCTCTAGCTGCCCAGAACTCATTATGTAGAAACCAGACTGGCCACAAACTTGCAGAAATCCTCCTGCCTCTGCTTTCCAAGTACTAGGATTACCATTCCTGCCTGAGAACTTTTCTTACACTTTGATTATTTCAGAGTACCTTGTAGTAAGTACATACTCATTTGTTGTTTCCTGAGACAGGGTTTCATATAGCCCAGGCTAGCCTTGATCTCTGGCTCCTCCCGCCTCTACCTCCCAAATGTTGGGACTGCAGACGTGCGCCACCACACCTGGCCCTCATGTTTACAGTTTCCCTGCCA
Organism: Sigmodon hispidus; assembly: GCA_004025045.1. Lineage (NCBI taxonomy): Eukaryota > Metazoa > Chordata > Mammalia > Rodentia > Cricetidae > Sigmodon > Sigmodon hispidus. The sequence goes on from PVIH01002915.1 coordinate 16,068, forward strand.
TTTTCCTTCTTTTTTTTCCTTGTATTACCGCTAAGCTTACAACGCCATCCCCGCTCTTAACATTTAAAGACATTTACAGCAACAGAGATGACCTCAAACAATCTGGGGGACCTGAGTTTTATTATCTTTCTTGTCATTTGTTGTATGTATGCCTCACCTTCCTAAAGTATGCCTCCTCAGCAAAAAGTCTTTATAAGCCGCAGATTCCATCCAGCAGACCTACTGCATTATTATCTTTTGCCTATTCTGATTAGTAATGGGTGATTTTTGTCTTGACACAAGTTATAGTCATATGGAAAGAGGAAATCTAAATTAAGAAAATGCTTCCATCAGATTGCCACTAGGCAAGCTTGTGGGTCATTTTCTTGAATAATGATTGCTGTGGGAGGACCAGCCACCTGGGATGGTGTCATCCCTGGGCAGGTGATGCTGGGTTCTATAAAGAAGTAGGCTGAGTAGGCCTTGGGGAGAAAGCCAGTAAGCAGTGTTTCCTCACGGTCTCTGCTTCCATTCCTACTCTGAATTCCCTCAGTGATGGACTGTGACCTGTGGGGTGAAACAAACTCCCCTCTTCCCATATTACCTTTGGTCATGGTAGAAACCCAATCATGCTATAGACCTGGATATTTAACCCAAGTATTTCCAACTCATTCACAATGAAATAACCTCTAGATCCTGGTTACTCAAATGCTCATCCCCAGATGGGAAGCAGCACTGGTGGTACCACTTGGGAGCTTGCTCTAACTACAGAAGCACAGGGTCCTACAGACCTACTCAATCGATGCCCTATTTTCCAGTAGGATGCAGGGGTGACTCCTAGGTACAGAGAAGCCCTGGTTTAGGTTCAGGTACCCCAAGTGCCTTCAGAGCAGAAAGGGTGGGAAACATAAACATCAGCTACAGCAGCATCACTAGCTATGACACCAGGCTGCCCAAGAGGGCTAGAGCACAGAGCTGAGGTAGAGCTCAGTAGTTAACTGAGTTTAGGATGCCAAGACCCTGGGGTCAACCCCTAGCAAAGAAGGGAAAGGGGGGGTGAAAAAGAGATAAAGGGAGAGGGATAAAGACAGGAAAGGAAAAAGATAAAGTAAGTGAGCCCGTGAGTCTTGACAATCCTAATGTCCATCATATTCAACAAGAAACTATAGAATTTGATAGTTTGGGCACTGAGGGTTGAACCTAGGACCCCGTGCATGCCAATCCTGTGCTCTGTTCCTGAGCCACATACCCAGTCTTTTCCAACTGTTGGATCTTGGTGCTCTTGAAGTAGCCATGGCTAGCCTGGAACTCTCTCTGTGACCTGGGCAGGCCTTGGATTTGTGACCCACCTGCTTCAGTCTCCGGAATGGCTACAATTGCAGGCATGCACCACAGGCCTGGCAACTAGATTTTAACAGAGCAAGCAGCACACAACCAGGTGATGCTCGCAGGGTCAGAGCATCTGTTTGATCCGTTTGGTCCTGTGCAGCTATATTCATACTTGGTCTATTTGTGTTAAGTAGGCTTTGTGGTTGTTTACTTTTTAAATAAAAAGGAAGAAAAGGCAATGTGCATGTTACCATTAATTTATGAACTTCCTTCTCCTGTTGGTGAAGGGTCCATGGGAAATGAGTTCTGTGTTCCTGGGGCTATAGAAGGAGCCACCTAAGGGACAATGTTGTATGGATGTCCTGCAGCTACTCCATCTTGGTCATTTATTACTGTGTGGGACCCTTGCCCTCTGCCTCTGGGCTGTGTGGCCGGATGCAGGCAGAGTCCCCACCCCGACCCACTTCAAGCTTGATACTGAGCGGTAGAAGCATTTGGGAGAGGACTCACATCTTTGGGGCCAGCTCACTGAGCTCCTTGGAGGTGACCTCCTGTGGCCCTGGCCTTGGAAGCCCTGTCACCTCACTTCTTTGTGAGCTCCTGGGTCCTGGAAGAAAGTCAGTGTGCTCCTTGGTCATCTGCAGAAACACACAGAAGGTGCCATAAGGACTTCAGGCCACAGGAAATGACTCAACCAGGTCAGCACCCAACACCCCCAAGGTGTCTACCTCCTGTCCTTTACTCCAGTCTCTTCACCTTGCTAGGGGCTGACCTTAGGATGACCCTGGCCACTGTCCCTTAGGACACTGGCCTCCCACACTTAACTTTGGTCCTATCCCATTACTTACTAGGCATGACAAGCTAACACCCAGGCAATATGCTTACTCTGGTCCCTGCCCTGTTTTAAGAACCTTTCATACATTAAGTCATCTGAATGTGCTAACACCCTGCCAGACAGGCATTGTCATCCCCATTTTCCAGAGGAGCAAACTGAGGTACAGAGAAATTGTGTAACTGTCCCGAGATCACAAAGCTGATAAATGACAGAACCAAGATTTGAACTGAAGTTGTCTGGTTTCAGAGTAATGCACTATGTATTAATACCCCTCACAGCCCTTTTATCATTGTGTAATCATTCTGATTTGATTGGCTAAGTCTGACTCTTCCTCACAGAGGCATGAGCATGTCCATGGCCGGTGATTTTCTGTCCTATTCTATATTCCTAGAAAAGCACCTAAAGTTTCCCAGTAGTTTTCATAAGAATTAATGAATTTCTGGATGAAGTGTCATTATCTCCCTTAGCACTGCTCATTGGAGTATATAGATGCCATCACGTCATAACAGTTGCCGTGAACTTAGAGCCAAATAAAGAGCAAATGCAGACTTGTTGGGCAACAGCTGGGCTCCCACTGCTAGCTCGGGTTCAGGTCCAGTGCAGGGGGGACATTAGGCTGAGAACCTGAAGCTAACTCAGCATCGGCTTAGCAGGGTACCATGCCACCAATGGTGGCATCTTGGGCAGTACTGAGACTGTTGTCCAAAGGGCTCAGGGCTTCTGATATATGGAGCCCCCATTCCATGTCAGGTATTTAGGATGTCAGGACATAAAACAGGTCAGGTCAAGCTAAGATTACACGAGGGGGGTGGGAAGCAGGCGCCTGGAGGAGGCAGACATATGTCTTTGGAAGACTTTACACTTATATAATATCTTGGCTTTAACTGACAAAAGCTTCATTGAGATTTTGAATATCTGCCTCAGGCTGGATCTTCAATACTGCTTGATTCTAGAGTCTGTTGAAGGCAATTATTTAGATGACTCATTTTCCCAGAATTTCAGTGTAGTCTGAATTGTTGTGATAATTGAGTTGGGTGTGGTGGCTGATCTGTGTAATCCTTGTACTCTGGGAGGCAGAGACAGGAGGACCGAAAGCCTGAGGAGAGCCTGGCCTTTGTGGCAAGTTCCAGGACAGCCTGGACTACATAGCAAGACCCTGTCACACAAGGGCTGATAGGACCCTCAGCTGATAAACTGCCTGTGGTGTAAAAACTAAAAACCGAAAAGCACAGAAAGCTACTGGTGGTTGATTCTGCAGCCTCCATGTTTAGATAACCCAAAAGATCTTTTGCAAGACAGAATGCAGAGGTGGACTCAGAAGACATTATTGGTTACTGAGCTTCCCCCCCCCCCCCATTTAAAGGGAGACTGTAGGGAGCTGGAGAGAGTGTTAGGCAGTTAAGAGCACTCACTGTTCTTCCAGAGAACCTGAGTTAGATTCCCAGGATCCATATCAGGTAGCTCAAAGGAACTCTAGCTTCAAAGGGATCCTATGCCTCTGGCCTCCCACAATGCTGACACTCAGATACACATATACTCACAAGCAGACATGTACACATAATTTTCAAAAGTATTTTAAAGAAGCAGCATAAAATTATGAAGAGGGAAAATCTTTATCCAGGCATGATCCATGGAAGTTTTGTTTTTCATCCAGGAGAGCTAGCTCTTTGGTGGCTTGTCATTTAGTGTTGAATCCTAAGGGAATACAGTGTCTCAAAAGTTAACACTGGAAATAGCATCCAATCATGAAAAGCTGGCTCCATTTTAAACAAAATGACTCATGAGGCTTTGGCAAGTCAAGGATTAAAACAGAATCCAGCAAGCCCACGAACTGGGAATCTACATGTATATAAACGGCGTTTCTCCTGGTGCCATGTTAGGTTGCAGCTGCTGTATTACCTCATCTGAGGCTGATGAGGATACAGATTGATCAACATCCAGGATGACTGGAGAACACAGTGAAGAAAAGGGGCCCAGCTACACCAATGTGCACCAGTTTTCCCTTTACAACATCCACTTTTTGAGTAGATGCATACAAACAGGTGTCTTCTGAGCTGTATAGTCAGCTCATAATAGGATCTTGGGTTCTGTTATTCCTGTTGCCTGTCTTCCGGCAGGAAGGAAAATGCACATCTGCCCTGGTAGCATCCTGTTTAGAGTTTCATTCCAGCGGTCCAGGCTCCACTGCTTTCAACAACTCATTAACCTTGCTTCTCTGTACCTGATGATATCAAGGCCACTCTCGGTTACTTTATTTTAAATTCATATGTTTCTGTGTCTGTGTGCAAGTGTGCTGCAGCATTTGTGTGGAGGTCACAGAAAAGGAATCTGCCTCTCCCCTATCCGTGGATCCCAGGGTATAAACTCAGCTCATCACGCTTGACAGCAGAGCAGAGGCCTTCACCTGCTGAGCTGCCTGGCCAGCAGCTAAAGAGGATCCTCACCTCTCCTGAGTTGGATGCTAAGTCTTTCAGCTGAGTTGTTGAAGAGGAACCCAGTTTTGCATAGAGAATCAAAGGTAAGTGAGCAAGAGAAGCAAGCCTCATTCCCAGCCCTAGGGCCACAGCTCTTTGAGCTGTGATTCTGAGGAAATAATAATTATAGGAGGGCAAATAAAAATCTGCAAATAATCTTAAAAGTTTACAAATATATGTACATATTTATATACGAACATACTTTATCTAATACTCACCTAAATAACTTGGGATTAAATAGGATTTTTTTTTTTTTAAGGGAATCAGGTCTGGTGAAATGGCTCATTACTTAAAAGTACTTGCCAGGCAACCCTGGCAATCTGAGTTGTGATGTGAAAAGCTGGATGCGTGTGATGCTGCACAGCTGTAATCCCAGAACACCTGTTGTGAGATGGGAGGGGAAAACAGAAGAGTCATCCAGGACCTTCAGACCCAATGGCCAGGCACAGATCCTGCCTCAACCACAAGGAAGGAGAGAACCAACACCCACATGCATGTCATGACACTCATGTGCCCACATTCATAGACAAGCACATGCATTCATGCATGCACACACACACATAAATAATTTTTAAAAATGGAAATCAAGGACAAAGACAGATCATACCTTAAGTCACAGAAGTGAGGGCTGGAGACACAGTTTAGGGATGGAGTGCTTGCCTGGGACCTGAGTTACTATCCTGCTTCTGTGAGAAGACAATGTGACAGGTCCAGGACAGCCTACAGGAAGAACTTATTTGGGCTAAGAGTTCCAGACAGAGTCCATCATGGCAGCTGGGCAAGGAGAGCCCACATCTTCAAATCCAAGCACGAAGAAAAACAAAACAAGTCAACAGGAAATGATAGAAGTCTTTAAACTCTCAAAAAACAAGGCTGCATCTCCTAAATCTCCCAAAACAGAGCTACCATCTGGAGACCAAGTGTTCAGATACGTGAACCTTGTGAGGGGGGCATTCTCATTCAAACCTCCATGTCTAGCATACACAAGTCCCTGACTTTAAGCTCCAGTGGGAATAAAAAGTGAGATGAGATAGAGCAAGAGCCTCAGGTAGGATAAAGTGGAGAGGTCAAGGACATGCCTGGAGACAACAAATGGTGACTGAAGAAAAATAAAAAGATTTGGAGATATAGGAAAGACATTTGGGGAGATTTATGATCTGTTCTGTAAAATGGAAGACAAGACTGTATTCTGGAAATACCAAGGGGAAGGGACTGATGGAGGTAAACTAATTTCTTGACTACAGATTCTTGTTAATGTGTAAAAAACAAATGCTTATTGGATTTATTCTAATGAGCAAGATGCATCAGATCCAAGATTATTTTTGCGTATTAATCTGTGTGTATGTGTGTTGCCACGGCTTTGTGAATGCTAGGGAAGCACACTGTCATTGAAATACATCTTCTTTTAAAAATCTGTTTATCAATTTCTCTCCTTGAGACAGAATCTCATGTAGCCCACTCTGGCCTGGAACTCACAGAATAGCCAAGGATGACTTAAACTGTTAATCCTTTGTTTCTATCACTCAAATGCAGGGTGGTGGTGGGTGTGTGCAACTGTACATGATTTTGATTTTGAGATAGGATCTTATGTAGCACAGCCTGGCTTTGAACTCCTGATCCTCTTGTCTCCACCTCCTGAGTGCTGAGATTACAGGTGTGCAGCCCCACACCAGGCTTCAAAGGGTTAGTGTTTTAATACGAGCACAGCTGCTGAAGGAGCAAGCAAGTTCTCAACCATTTTGTCAAAGTCTTGCCCCTACAGAGAGACATTATCTACATTAGCTATTGGGTGGACCTCTGCTGGAGCTCTGCATTCTGAAAGACCCTGCCATTCATAGGAGCTACCCATTGCTGTGTTAGCCCACATGAGACTGAAAAGCCTCTGACCTTTCACCAGGGGGCTACCCATTGCCATGTTAGCCCACATGAGGCTGAGTGCCCATCTTGAGCTGTCTGCCCTTGCTTGTCCTGATGTGGCTTTGAATAAGTCTGGGGAAAGACTGAGTCCCTCCCTTATTCCAGTGTAGAGAACTTCTCCCGTATATGGGGTATAATTGCAGTTTAAACCCTTTTGATTTATATTCATACCAGACACAGTGTGGTTGTAGCTAGGATATAAATAAACATTGTATAACTTTGGTCTCAATGTGGACAGAGGCCTGTCTTGAAAATGGCTGCCAAAATGAGAGATTCCTTGGAAAACAAATATACTTACTGTATTAACTTCCTTAAAAAAACAGAAACTTGTGGCAATTTCCCCTCCCCCAGGAACAAAAATAAAAAAAGCCTCTGGGGAGAAAATCAGTATTAAACCATGGCTGCTGGCTAATTGCACAGCATTAACACAATGTAGACAGTTTTCATTTATTTCTTTAAAAAGGAAAATTGTGCCTCAGGGAAAAATACCTCAGGATGCTGTTTCCAAATGTCAATTGTTAAAAGATTTTGGCATCAAGATTTCCTGTTAAAATATTATGAGTGGAAAGAGCTGAACTCAACAGATACTCAATGGACTTTTTAAATTCATACCAGGAAATTAATGAAAATAAGCTTAGCCTGGAGTTCTGCAATGGATTTTTAAATTATTTAGAGTGGAGAAAAAAGATGACCCTATAAGATGGAAAGTTCAATATGAGGGTGAATCCAAGTGTCTGATGTGACAGCAAAAGCCATTGTTTAACTTTGAGCCTTAGTATTTTTTCTTTGCCAGGATCTATGGGTCCCTCATGGGCAATCTAAGCCATCTACAGAATAAGGATCATGTTTGTATTGTGCAGAGTTGAAAACCCATTAAGTCAAACTATCTTAAACCTTAAATCGGTACCATCTGTGCATACTCAACAGACTGTAGCTGTTGTTACTAGAAGTTCCCATTAATATAGAAACGGCTGGGCATGGTGACATACACCTTTAATCCCAGCACTTTGGGGCAGAGGCAAATGGATCCCTATGAGTTCAAGGCCAACCTGATTTGTATAGGAAGTTTCAAGCCATCCCAAGCTACCTAGTGAGACCCTGTCTTAAAAAAAAATACTGAAAATGGATAAACATGACTTTGGAAAATATTGGGTATACAAATGGCTGACCTTCTGTCTTTCTCTAGGAGGCTAACCATGGCTCCACTGCATTTTCAGGACCCTTCTAACCTGGCTTCAGTTGTTTTTAGCCTAAGGAAGATGGCAGGAGAGAGAAGCTGGCTGAAGATGAGGTGAGAGTCCTGATTTCTCTGATTCTCCCATGGTTACACTATCACAGATTGGCTGCATCCTTCTACCAAAAGCCACAGACCACCTCAGCTACTCCTGCAGCTTCAGAGGCTCTCTTAGCCCCCAGGACATGCATTTCCTCTGCTCCTTCAGGGCTGGGAATGAAGTAGCTCCCCACAGCCTTCATGGGTTTCCCTTGGCCTTGCCCAAGCTGTTGGAAAGTAATGCCTTTATTAAACTCCCCTGAGTCACCACATTCTAGTCAACCATCTGGTCCCTGCCAGGATGCTGATACTGTGAATCTCACAGACGTCACTGGGGCTTTTAGAATGACAGGCAGAAGGGATGGGACCAGTCTAACTGTGGTGAGGAATTAGGGAAGGCTTACAGGTCTGAGTAAGAGTAACAACACAGGACAAGGTAGAGTACAGAACGCACAGGGATGTCCAAGAGAAGATGAACACAGGTAGAAAGTGAGGGCTAGCCATTAGGAACTCTGAGCAGGAAAATGGCAGTGAGAGGGGACTAGGCAGTCAAAGTAAAGACAGTAAGAAAGAGAAGGCAAGGGGGCTGGAGAGATGGCTCAGCGGTTAAGAGCACTGACTGTTCTCCCCGAGGACCTGGGTTCAATTCCCAGCATCCACATGGCAGCTAACAACTGTCTGTAATTCCAAGATCTGACACCCTTACACAGTTGTACATGCAGGCAAAACACCAATTCACATTAAATACAAATAAATATTTAAAAAAAAAAAAAGAAAGAGAAGGCAGGCATACTGATGCATATCCATGCTCTTTTCCATATATGAGAGTCAGAGATGAGAGAATCATGGCAAGTTCAAGGAGTGCCTAGTCTACCCAATGACTTCTACATTAATTGGGGCTATATAATAAGACCCAGTCCAAAAGATCAAAGGGATTTTGGTATTTATATCATATTTCAGAAGACAGCATGATTTATCTCATTTAATATGCTAACAGTTCTGAGATTAAGGACATGCTACAATATTTCTAAAATTATATATTTCAAGTTCAAATGCTCTACACTATGTTTCACTAAGAAGGTTGGTTTTTAACCCTCTTCTGACAGTAAATGCTCTCTCAGACTGACCCCCTAAAGAGTCACTTTACAGTCTTAAAAGTCCCACAGGAATGCCCGTTTAACCTGTACAATCAGAAAGAAACTTCTAGAACCGAGGCTTCTGAAGAAGGCCAGTGTCTCAGATCAGTTTTAAAAGTCTGCATTTTTGTGCCAGGAGATGGTGCCCCTTTAATTTCAGCACTCAAGAGACAGAGGCCAGTGGATCTATATGAGTTCAAGGCCAGCCTGGTCTACAGAGTCAGTTCTAGGACAGCCAGGACTACACAGAGAAACCTTGTCTCAAGGGGCAAAAAGGGAAGTAAAGAGTCTGCATTTTTCCATTTGGACACTCTCCCATGTCAATCATTTACTCCTTAGTTCCCCACACTCTAGCTTCCAAGATTGGCAAGGGCCCTTATGATATCTTGCTTGCTAAATCCACCCATATCTTACGTTCCTCGAGCTCATGATGCCATGTTACCCGCTCTCTGCTTCTCAAAACCTCCCTTCCCCCTGGCTTCAACAGATCCACTCCTTCAGGTCTGCTTCACCCCAGAATCTCTCCTCCTGAGTCTCCTTTGCAGGTCACTGCTTTTCCCTGGTCCCCTATTGCCTGGGACTGTCCTTGAGTCTGCCCACTTACTACTGGGGCATCTCACAACAACATAACGTCAGCCATTCTGCCAAAATGTCTATTCTGACCCAAATGCCACTGAGGGTCAGACCCGTTGCTCTAACATCTTGCAGCTGGATCTGCACACTTGAAGGTCCTTAAAGGGACCTTGGACCTCCTAAGCTATACTTGCTTCCTGCCCTGCTTGCCACACTCTTGCTAAACCAGATCCTCCACTTTTATTTCTGACTTCGGTTATCCAAACGAGGACTCTGGAACTATCAACACTTCCTCTTTTTTCTTATTTTTTTTTCCCATTTAAATCTGTCACCTTCTCTCCACCATCATTTCTAGCATTGGTTCAGACCCTTAAAACTTGCCACTATTGGCTCCCTAGCCAGTCCCTACCTCCAATCTCACTTCCATGGCATCTGCTATGCCTTGTCTTCAGTTCCTTCCCTGTGCTCCACCATCAAAATCAGGATGCAAATCCAAGCTCCTTCCATGACATGATCCTTGTCTGTCCCGCTAATCTTCCCGTGCACTCTGAGTGTGACCTGGTGAGTTAGGGGGCCACACAGGTCCTCACACCAGTGTATGGCCTCTGTGCTATTGCACTGTTTCTTTTTGGCCTGGAAGATTCTCGGCCTCTGTTCTGCTATGCTCAATACCCAAATAGGCAGTCACTTTGAGGACCATGCAAAGTCTCCCCTCAATGGCGAACCCTAACTGCCCCTGAGCTGCAATGTACATCAGATGTGCCTCGAGCTGCATTTGAATCATCTCTTCCCCAATCTGTTCCTATTAAAATAAAAGACACTTGCAGAAAAGGTGTTTCTCTAACTCTCTGGCTCTTAGGACATTTAAAAAAAAAAAAAAAACGCTTGATAAGTGTCTTTTAAATGACAGAGCAGTTAATTAATATGATGATTAAATGAATTAATGGATCAGTTAATGTGATGAGTAAACAAATAATCACTGGGTCCTTTCCTGGGTTTGGCCGGTAGCATGGGGTTTCTGCAGCACAGTTTACCCTGAATCGTGTTCAAGCCTACATCAGGTCAGTTGTGCCTTGTGCTGACTGTGGCCTAAATCCATCTCACACATCTCCAGTTCATGTGCTTTGCCCAGTTTTAACCCTTGTCCCCTTGCTACACCTCTGTTTCCTATGACAGCAAAGCTGTTGAGGTGACAGCACCAGCAGTCATTTTGATTGGCTGTGATAAGGCAAAGGTGTGGCAGTGTGCTGAAGGTCACAAGCTAAAAGTTCTGCCTTGAGTCTCACTTCTAAGTGCTTTCAGAGACTAACATGTTGAGTTGCCAGAACCAGCTACTTTTACAATCAAAATTTACCAGGGCCCAACCACTATGTACAGGTTCACTCTTTACAGGGGCTTTCATGGTCTCTGGGACATTCCATGGCCTCAGGTTTATCAAGAGGTGACTGGTGAGGTAAGTATAGCGTCCTTGAGAAGAAAAGAAGGATAACTACATATAGAAACAGAATTCTAAACCATGGAGCTCCAGACACTAAGGTGGATTAATTTTCTCTCTTCTCTACTGTACAGACTGCCCCATATGTGGAAGCCTCTGCATTGCCCACTGAAATTCCCAAATAAGATTGAAAAACTGGATTGAGTTCATTACCAGTTTTATGTCTTGCAAATGACAAGGAGAGTCCTGTTTTATTCTTTTGGAAAATTCTTGTACCTGCAATTTAAAAAGGAGTGTAATATTTCATTCGAGGCATGGCCTCTTCTGTTTGATACACACACCAACACACACACACATACCACATCATCATACCATACACACACACACACACACACACATACCACACCACACATACACCACACCACACACATACCACACCACACACACACCACACCACACAGATCACACCACACATACATACACCATACACACACACAACATACACACACACCACATACACACCACCACACATACACATACACTACACCACACAAACACACCATATTCCCACACACACACACACCACATCATCATACCACACCACACACACACCACACCACACAGACCACACCACATATACATACACCACACACACATACAACATACACACACACCACATACACACTACCACATATACACACACACCACACCACACACACCACATCACACAGATCACACCACACATACATACACCACACACACACACACATTCTAAATAAGTCTTACCTTAGCCTTCAGTTGGTCAGTCTGTTCTTTCAGTTTCTGGCACATCTGTTTTCCTTGGGAGATCTTTTGAAATATGTAAGAATTTGGGGTAGTATCTTCCTGAGTTGTTGGTATCAATTTCAAGTGATAGTTCCCAGATACAACTCCTATGCAAAAAAAGGCTAAATTTGGTTTCTACTCACCATAGGTTTACTAACTATTACAAATAGGAGTCTCTAACAATTAGCACCATTTTTAAAGGTTTCAAAAATGCTTTTATATTAGTTTAAGACACTACCTGTGAGAGCTTCTTGGCAAGTGTGTATGGCAGGCTCCATCTGCAAAATTAAAGAGTAAGAAAAGATTGGTTGTGGAGACTAGTCAATGACACCATTGTTCAGAGTGCCTATGTCCTGGCCATTAAAGAGAGAGCACAATGCTATGGTCCAATTTCACTGTGATGCTGTAACACTGTGACTGGTGATGCAGGAAATTGCTCATGGCTAAAAGCCTCAAATTTCTTGGTGGTAAGGTAGAGACAATAGAAAATGTGTCTTATAGAGCTGCTATCAGGATTAATTGAGGTATACATTCAGTTGGTGTTGATGTGTTAGACGCTATCATGTAGAATACTCCAACATTTCTCCTAGACACAAGCTTCGTGTAGGCAAGGACCATTGTCAATCTTGTCACAGCTCTGCTGCTGATGCTCTTGTTACTATCAAACATGGCAGTTGGATTCACAACAATACAATATGCATTAAATGTTAAATGCATCAGGATGGTGGTTGATCCTACCACTGCAGGATGACTGGATAGGGGTTTAAACCCTTCACATTTAGGGTCTTGAGAAACATACACATGTCAGATAGGCAAATGACTATTCAAAATTGACTCAGGCTGTTATGGATATGTCCAGTAAAGAAAACTACTGGATCCAGTTCTCCAACTTAAGCCGATAGGACTAGGGGGGGGGGGGATTAGAAGCCTGACCTCAAACTCACTGGCAAATTCAAGCACTGGTGAGAAGAGATAAGTGGGCATCTACTCTGATACCACAAAACATGGGCCACTGAGAACTGGCCACATATGAATGTTCTCTTGTAAAAAGAAAAAGGAACCCCAAGGCTTTCTATGATCATAGGAATGTAGATTTCTCTAAGAAAGAAAACAGCCCAGTCAGGTCCAGTGAGCTGTGTGTGTGTGTGTGTGTGTGGGTGGGTGGTGGTTAGAGGTGGGTGTCTGCTCAGATCTTCAGGGTGTTCAGCTGAACTGGAAGGATTGCTATGGATGAGAGGTAGGAATAGAGACAGGCTGAGGGTGCTACTCCACCCATAATTCCCTTCACACGAGCCTTAAAAGTAAGACAATTCAACAACAAAGAATTCAAGTTTTTATTATGATTTTTTTAAAAAAATGAATTTACCTAGCTGCTGAACTTTAAATAATCACTGAGATCCTGAGCCTCATCAGAAAGGGAAGTTGGTGAGAAGATGGGATTAGGAAAAAGAGAAGTAGTGTAGATTAGCCATTAGCAAAATTTTATAGCAAATGGGTACTAATACGATGTTTGAATTGTGGTATTAAAGATCTTAGCTTGATTTCATTTGGCACTAATAATTGAGGGAATAATGCAATAGAACACAAGGCCAGGCCTCACTGGGAGATGGAAAACTACAGATAAGGTCCTTCAGAATGTGCAGATCTTATAGATGAAATGGATACCTCCTGGCTATTATGATCCAAAGCAGGCTGAGATGAAGAGACCAGAACTCCTATACAACCCTGCTGTACCACTCCTGGGTGTTCACCCTGGAAGCTCCAAGTCACTGTCTGTCTCACAGGATACTTGCACACAATGCTTATTGCAACGCTGATCACAGCAGCTAAGTTATGGAGTTGGCTGGTGACAGGCGTGAAGAAAGAAAAGGTGCCTCACATATAAAATGGACTTGTCAGCCATAAAGGAGGATTAAGTTATGGCATCCGCAGGAAGATAGGTGACAATAAGAGATAATCATATTAAGCAAACTCAGTCTCGGAAAGACAACTATCACCTGCTGTTTTCTCTCATTTTGTAAAAATACATAAGATCATATAAGTATAGATGACAATGTAGATGTGAAGTGACCTGGGGGAAGGGAGGGCTAACGGGAAGAGTGGAGAGAAGTTAGTGGGGGGTGGGGGGTGGGCATGCTCAAAATGGATTACATATTTGCATGACTGTGACCTTATGTAAGTAACTCATTTTACTGCTATTACTTCTCTGAATCAGGATGAAGGAAGAAGCAACAGAACGCTGTGAGTTGGTTATTTGAGGGCTGACGTGACCTGAGGGAGATTTGAAGGGGGCTGTGTAAACGACTATTCTTTGGTAAAGCAGGTTAGGAAATTCTAAGACAGATATGGTGGTGCACTCCTGTAATCCCAATATTGGGAGGTTGAGGCAGCGGTTCAAGGAGAGCCTGGGCTACATGAGACACTATTTTAAGAAAGAAGGAAGAAGAAAGAAGGAAAGAAAAAGAAAAGGTAGAATAGAGATGTCTCTGTAAAGAAGGAATTTGGAGAACTTGGGGCCTGAGAAGAGCCAGCTCTTGAAGATACCCTCAGGGAAGTCTAGATGAGGGCTGGAGAGATGGCCCAGTGGTTAGAGCCCTGGCTACTCTCCCAGAGGACCCGGTTCAATTCCCAGTACCCACATCATGGCTCAGAATCATTGCTGCTCTAATACCACAGGACAAAGGTATTCTGCACTTTCTAGACATGCACTCGATGTGTATACATGCATGCAGTAAATATTGATACACATAAAATAACAAACTTTAACATTAAAAAGAGCAGATGGCATTGCTAGAAAAAATTAGTGGAAAAACGGGAGGAACTAAAAACGAAATTGGGGTGGATTTTATTATATGTATGTGACTTTCAAGCAATAAAAGTTTAGATGAAGTTAAAAATATATTGAAAGGCATAGTGGTAAGTATTGGTAAGGACCATTCTCCATTTACCTGGGTTTGTTGCGAAAGTTCAATAAATTTCCTTTTTTGCTCTGGCTGTTGTTTTTCAGCACAATTTGGCCCAGATATGGTTCCTAAATTATCTTGCACAATTGTTGATTTATTTCTCAATCTAGGAGAAAAGCTGGCTTGGTTCACTATTGTAAGTGGTTTATTAGTTGCGTTATTTCTAGGGATTTTCAATTTGGGAGCAACCTTAGAAAAATCTGAAAGCTGGTAATGCACTTGACCTTGGCTGTATTTGAACTGGTTGCTTACGCTTGCTTTTTCAATCAGCCATCTCTGGGCTATCTGCCCT
This sequence comes from Sigmodon hispidus, assembly GCA_004025045.1. Lineage (NCBI taxonomy): Eukaryota > Metazoa > Chordata > Mammalia > Rodentia > Cricetidae > Sigmodon > Sigmodon hispidus. The sequence goes on from PVIH01002915.1 coordinate 31,099, forward strand.
TGGCAGTTCTTATGTTTATCACCTGAACTTTTAGTTTTAATTAGGAAGCTTGGATCTTCATGATGGTTGTCGTGCCCAGCAGTCGCCGGTTTTTCTAAGGGAAAAGAACTTTCTTTTACTGTCCCCACAGAGTGAATGGGCTTACTGCTATTTCCTGTACCACTTTTGGGACTGGGTTGGTCAGAGAATGCTGAGGCTTGTTCTTTGGAGCAATGATTCTTTGCATAACATGAAATGATATCTTTAAGAATAGCTGAGTCATCAAGACTATCAGCATTCAAGGTCTCTGGGAGAGTTTCATAGCCAATGCCTTGCCCCCTTAAGAATTGCTCCCCGGGGAGATAATGGAGTGAAATATCTGAAATGTGTGACTTGGTGGCATCTGCTTTATTAGCAGGAACACTAGAAGCCAAGGTGCGCAGCTTATCTTTATCACGCTTGTTGGCAACATTTTCAATGATCTTATCTGATGTCAGGACCACAGCTGTGTCCTGGTACATCTCACAGCATACAGCCTTTTCCTGGGGGTCCTCTCCTGACGGGACAACTTCTTCTGAGACAGCAAGGGTGTTGTTTGTTGAGGTAAAGTTGTAAGAACTGCACTTCATCTGAGAGAAGACTCCATCATAAGGCAAGTCCTCCTGTTGCTTATAGGTTGTGTCTTCAGAGAAGTCGGCTTCGTCCATGATGGCGTGAGCTGACGTCTGTGGTTCTCTGCTGCCTGGCCTTGGTATTCCTAATGGTCACAGTACGTCATCTGGTTTTCATTGAATGTCTGCACTATGTGTTCCAATCTATCAAAAGAGAAACCAGTTTATTAGTAAATGTTTCAGAATAATGTACAAAACTATGCTTATTCTGATTTCTATGGAAGAACAGAAACAGATGTTTTTCATCTAGAGAAATTCAATTACAAACCTGAAAGCAGAAATCTTAACCAAAGGATGTAGTAAGATGTTTCTGGCCCAGTCTAGCCCTGAGGTCCTGACCAGCAGTCCCAAATAATCACACAAAGTCTTATATTCATTACAAGCTGTTTGACCTATAGCACTTGCTAACTCTTATTCTTGAACTAAACCATGATTACCTAAACCATTCTTGTCTTCTTTCCTCTGCATCTGCTGGTGTTTGTGCTCTGTCCTTCCACTTCCCAGAATTCTCCTAGTCTTCTAGACCCACCTATACTTCCTATCTGCCTTCTGGCCAGTCAGTGTTTTATTAAACCAATAAGAGAGTCAAATACTTACAGTGTACAAGAGCATAATCCCACAGCAAAAGCATAACTCATCCTAAATACTATTGAGAAAAAGAATGATGGGAGAGTTATAATTTTTATCCATTAAATTTTGAGGTGGTGTGGTCCTGACTTAACAACTCTATCTTTATCACTCTCTCTTGAAAGGTACTATTTGGCATTTGTTCCCATCACTTCTCAGCCTTTTGGTGAAGATCTAATATGCATTTTTTCTCTCAGGTTGAGAGCTTGAAACACAGGTATAAGGTATTTAATGCCCATTATTTGTCTATACATCCCTGACATCTCTGAGTCATGAGATCCTTGAAGCTGCCTCAGCTCAGATATCACCACTCAAGTTCTCCATCCTGTTGCCTTTTAAAAGTGATATTTTATTTTCTAACTGACACACAATAATCGTAAATATCTGTGGCACACAATGTGATATTTTGATGTATGTATATGAAGTAGTAGCATTTAAAAAATATGGGGTCTCACTGTTTAGCTCTGACTAACCTGTGATTCACTGTGCTAACCAGGCTGGCCTCAAATTCAGAGATCTGCCTGCCTCTGCCCCACCCCACCCCCAAGTGGCAGAATTAAAGACAAGCAGCACCACACTGGACCTAAGAGTAATATTACCTTAAACATTTGTTATTTTTGTAGTGAAATATTAAAAATCTTCTAGCTATTTTGAAATATTTATCATGGTTAAAATATCTCATTGTGCAATAGAATATCAGAACATCTTTCTAGCCTAACTTTGTAGCCATTGACCAGGTCCTCTCCATCCCTGCTACAGCACTGATAACCATTGTTTTACTCTCTGCTTCTATGGCATTAGCTTTTTAATTTGTGTGCGTGTGCATGTGTGTGTGTGTTGTGCGGGCACTAATTGATTGAGCATATGTTTGTGTATGGATATGCTTGCACATGTATGTATGTGGAGGCCAGAGGCCAACACCAGCAGTCTTCTTTTATCACGTTCCATCTTATTTTTTGAGACTGAGTCTCTCATTGAGCCTGGTGCTTACAATTTGACCCGACAGGCTGGCCCATAAGCCCCTGAGGATCCTCCTACCACTGCTTTCTCAGCACTGGTACTTCAGGCACACCACAGCATGCCTGGCTTCTCCCATGGGTGTTGGGGTTCAAATTCAAGTTCTCATGCAATGCAGCAGGTCCTTCACAGCCTGAGCCATCTCCCAGACTCTGACTAGCTTTTCTGGATCCTACATATGAATGAGATCAAGTACTTGCCCTCCCAGGCAGGAGGCTTGTGAGGCTTTGCCACAGCCCACAGGGCAGCAGGGGGGTGGCTGCAAAGTGTATGAGGGATAGTTCTGAAAAATGGTCAGGATACAGCTGGTTGCCACTGGGTGTAAATCCTTTTTGCTGTAGAAAATCTACAACATTCATTTAGAAGATAGAGCCTCTTGATTGTCGAACAACATCTTAGAAGTAGTAAAGCCACCTCAGTTTTAAGGGGGCTTTTGCTCTCCAAGTTAGGCCCTCAGCTCTGTTGACACAGGGTGACCATAACCACTGGCTAGCCCCACCCATTTGATGATGGGGTTAGGTGAACAGATCTTTGAGGTCCTTCCTCATCCAGATTTTTATGTCTAAGAACTTGTGATTTATTAGTTAACCTCAAAGGCTGAAATAGCATGTTTGACAAAGAAAAACATTGAACTAAGTTTCCCTCTGAAAGAGGAGCACAGACTTTAAGACATCTGGGAAACATCAAACAAAAATCACAGTTTGTAGTTGCACGTCCGTGTTACCGAGCCCAGATTTTAAAAAGTAAAGATTGCTTTGGAGAAGGAAGAGAAAAATGGCCACAGGATCACTTTGTCATTTACATAGAGGTGGATGCTTACTGCTTACTGTGGAGGGGAAAGTACATCTGTACAAGCAGAATCATCATTACTCCAGCCCAGGAGACATTCCCTGGGAAAGACTAAGACACAGTAGGAAAGCTGAAATCAGCCCCGGATTTGGTCCTTAAGCATCCACTCACTATCTGTATGGCATCTCCAGTCCGCTAGCCTATCTCTCCCCTCTACCTCCTTCTCATCCACCTTTTCTTTGTTCTATGATAAGAACTCACTAGATCCAGCTGGCCTCAAACTCCTGGTCTTGATTGATTCTTCCGCTTCGGCCTCCTGAGTAACTGGGCCCAAGACATATGTCTCTGTGCTTGGTTTTTATTTAACTTTTTCTGAGTCTGTTTTTCTTCTAAAGAAAAAAGGAATGTGAGTTAGTTCACAGAACATCTAGGTGATGGTGTGACATGTGAGGCCTGTGGCAGAGAGAGAGAGAGGGCGGCAGCAAGTACACATTTAAAAAAATCAAAGATCAGGGGCTGGAGAGATGGCTCAGTGGTTAAGAGCACTGACTGCTCTTCCAGAGGACCGGGGTTCAATTCCCAGCACCCACATGGCAGCTCACAGCTGTTTGTAGTTCCAGTTCCAGGCAAACACCAACACAAATAAATAAGAAAATAAATAAATAAAAGATCAGTGGGTGTGGTGGTGCACACCTTTAGTCCCAGCACTCCAGGCAGAGCATCGGCGTCTTTTAGTTCGAGGACAGTCTGGTCTAAATAGTGAGTTCCAGGTTGCCAGAGCAACATAGAGATCCTGCCGATAGATAGATAGACAGACAGATAGACAGATAGATAGTCAGACAAGGTAGACAAACAAGAAAGAAAATGGGCTGACAAAATGCCTCAATGGACAAAGTTGCCCCGTGTTCAAACCCTGGGAACTAGGCATTGGAGGACAAAACCAACTCCTGAAATTTGTCCTCTGTCTTCCACACACATGATGTGGCAAAATGTAGTCAGAGTCACATAGATCTCTCTGTTTCTCTCTGGGTCTCTCCCTCACTCTCTCACTCTCCCTCCATCTCCACACACACACACACACACACACACACACACACACACACACACACACGCACACACGCACACACACACAGCAAAGCAAAAAGGAAAGTCCTCACGAAGATGAGCCAGAAGCCTAAGAAATTGAATTCCCTCATCACACACACACACAAAAAAAACAAAACAACAGAAAAGTTTCTGAACTACTCTTGCTCCCTTGTACCCACGTCTTTTGCTTTAACATCACAAGCCCCTTACAGGCAGCTGGAAAGAACTGGAACATCTTCGTGATCACACCCAGCTCAATCTTCGAATCTGATGGTGTCTTCTGAGAGATTCTGATCAGAACCCAACAGAGCTTTTGTTGACACAGCTGCCCCTACAGGTGACCAGAGCATTGTGAGCTCAGCCGTGGCTCATGGTCACTCTTCAGAATAGAGGAGCCCAGTGCCCCAGCCTCCGAGAACACCTTAGTCCAGCCCTGAACAGAGCTGTACAAGTATCCACCATACTGACAGATGTTTCCAGTGTGGTTTATGGCACTGTAAATCTGAACTGAATGCCCAAGTGCTGGCCTAAGCCCACTAACATGACTATGGAAGATAGAATGGTTAGATTAGCTGGATTCTGAGGAATCCGAGATATCGTCAGTTGTGGGTGGGTGGAATCACTTGGTGTAGAGGCAAAGGTCTACCAGCTGTACCAGATTGGTTTCCTGATAATACAGCTTCACCTCCTAGGAGGACTGTTTTCAGCATTGGGACATGGATTGTTTTTGTTTGTTTTGTATTGTAGTACTGAAGGATTGAACCAAAGGCCTCATGCATGTTAGGCAAATATTCTACCACTGAGCCATCCCCAGCCTTCAATGCTGAGGATGCCTTTGAACTGTGTTCGCCTGTGCTTTTGTTAGCATTTCTATTACCATGGTAAAACATCATAACCAAAAGCAACTCAGGGGAAGATGTGTACATAATGCATGTATGCCAGAAGAGGGCATGAGATCTTAATATAGAAGGTTGTGAGCCACCATGTGGGTGCTGGGAATTAACTCAGGACCTCTGGAAGATCAGCCAGTGCTCTAATCCATCACTCCAGCCTCTCTTTGTTTGTTTTTTCAAGATGTTTTCTGCATAACAGTCCTGGTTGTCCTGGAACTCACTCTATAGACCAGGCTGGCCTTGAACTCACAGAGCTCCTCCTGGCTCTGTGTCCCAAGTGCTGAGACTAATGCCATGCACCACCAATGCCTAGCTGGTTGCTTCTACAGAATTCCTGAATCTTGGCCTTAATTATTTTCCCTGCACAGTTGTTTTGCTTCCAGATTCAACTCTGAATCATAATATTGGAGTTAGGATTAAAACTGTGAGCTACTACTGTTTGGTTGTTAGGCCTTGAACTCACAGAAATACAGAAAGATCTCTGTCTCATGAGTGATGGGATTAAAGATGGGACACCACTTTGTCACTCCAAGTGATGGGATTAAAGGTGTGAGTTACCACTCTTTGCCCCTCATAGCTTGACTGTGGGTGAGTCTATTCTCTGATATCTCACGATGATTTTATTAAATATAAAATATATCACCATAGGAAGAAAGGGTTTATTTCGTCTTATAACTCTCAGGTCACTCTCTGTCATTGAGGGAAGTCAAGGCAGGAACTTAGAGCAAGAACCTGGAGGCAGGAGCTGAAACAGAGGCCATAGAGAAACGCTGGTTCCTGACATGCTCCTCTGGCTTGTTCAACCTGCCTTTTTTTTTTTTTTTAAACCAGGACCACCACAGTCCTCCCCCAAACATGATCAGTAATACTCCACTCCTGGTAGCAATTTCTGTCTTGAGTTTCTGTTGCTATGATAAAACACCATGACCAAACCAACTCGGGGAAGAGTTTATTTTATATTACAAATCCCAAGTCATACTTCAACATTGAGGTAAACTGGGACAGGAACCTGTAGGCAGGAACTACAGAGGCCACGGAGGAATGCTGCTTGCTGGCCTGCTTGTTCAGTCTATTAAAGCACCCAGGACCACAATCTCAAAGGTGTCACTGTCGGCTGTGGTGACTTAAATGAGAATGTCTGTCCACCCCCCCCCATGTGGTTGAATGCTTGGTCCCTAGTTGGTGGACTAGTTTAAGAAAGATTAGGGGGTGTGGCTTCGTTGGAGGAGGTGTGTCACTTGGGGTGGACTTTGATGTTTCAAAAGTCCACACCAGACCCAGTCTGTCTGTCTGTCTGTCTGTCTGTCTGTGTGTCTCTCTCTCTCTTACACATTCTCTCTCTTTTCTCCCCCTTCCTCCCTCCCCCTCTGCATTCTGTTTGTGGATCGAGTGTAAGCTCACAGCTATTATTCTAGCACCATGCCTGCCTGCCTGACGCCATGCTTCCCACCATGATGATTCAGACTCAGCCTCTGAAACTGTAAGCAAGCCTCCGACTAAATGCTTTCTGTTATAAGTTGCCTCCATCCTGGTGTCTCTTCACGGCAATAGAACAGTAACTAAGACACTACTAATGAACTGGGCCTTTCTACATCAATTATCAATCATGAAAACACACCACCAGCTTGCACATAGGGCAACCTAGCAAGGGTATTTTCTCAATTGAGGCTCCTTCTTCCAAACTGACTCTAGCTTTTATTAAGTTGACATAAACTAGTCAGTACATTCTGTCTCCACCCCTTTGGAGAGGATTACAAGTTGTAAGATTACAAGTGTGCCTCATCATGACAAATTTATTCTGGGGATGGGATCCCAGGGTTTATGCAAACTCAGCCAATACTTGACTGATAAAGCTTCAGCTCGAGCCCTCATTTTATTTTTTGAGACAGGGGTGTCTCGATAAGTTGCCCAGCTGGCTTGGGACTCATTTTACAGGCCATAACCATCTTGGGCTTGTGATTCTCCTGTTTAGCCTCCCTTACAGCTAGAAATATGGCCTATACCATATAGGCCTTCTTTTGATCTCAGGAGCCCCTATTCAGTGTTCTGTGAGCCAGGTAGATGGGAAGATGTCTGTGGCTCAGCTATGGAAGAGAAAACCAAACATCATCTTAAACATCATCTTCCTCCTCCCCTCCCCATAAGTAAGGTACCCATTAGCTCTGCTACCTCCCCATCATGATCCTAAACCCACACTCTGAGATCAACTGCGCTAACTGATATGACAGCAAAACGTAACTATTGGAAGCAGTGATGGAACCCACCCCCCTTTCCTATACTGTCACTTAGAATATGACTGACTTAGAAACAGGAGCCTTGAGGACCTGTTCCATCCCATTTTGTTCCTGTTCCACACAAAGTAACATCCTGTCCCCAAGCAATGTGACAGCCACCACTGTAGGGGCTGCAAGAGAGACTCACCTGCATCTCAGGGTCCCAACCTCACGCAGTGAAGAGTCTTGCAATGCCTTTAGCTTGAAATCCTATTTTACTTCTAGAAGTTTGTTGCAATTGAATGACAGAACAGAAGTGGCCTCAACACTGGTGTGTCGCTTCTCCTGGGTCCTGTTAAGCAAGGGATTGTTCTGTCTTTGTTTTAAGAGTAGTCATAGAAACACCGGCTCCACTCTGTGTTCTCTGCCTTTATTTCTAGCTGTAGATTTCTGTTTGCCCATGAGGGGGGAATGGAGTCCCATGGTTCAAAATAAGTCCCACATCCAGGGGTCAGATAGTCAGAGATTTTGGTATCCAGTCTACAGTATTTCTATATTAAAATATTTGCAGAGGTAATGTGATGAGACCTCCTCTGTGAGGGCTACATTGGATTCCGAGCTGGTAATCCGATCAGCTAACTGGATCTCAGCCCTATGGGCTGCCCACTAATGCGGTGTCTGTGACTGTAATTGTATCTCATTCTGTGCGGTGACCCAGCTTCATCTTGTCATTGTGGAGTGACAGCAGGGAAACCATGATGGAGCAACAGATCAATCCAACCCTCCCTCGAGAGCCAGGCGGATGTATTATTTATAGTCAGGCTTAGGGCCACGGTTCTCCTATGCGCAGGCATGAATGTGTCGACCAGCTGTTATAGAGTATTTGTCTAGAGACTATTTTGAAAGTCTTTGAACAAACCAGCATTTGGAGAAACACCTTTTCTTTGATGTCTTTTTATCTAATCTTTCTGCTCATGTAGCTCTGTGGTCATCATAGATGGTCTAACCTGCATCATAACACATGGATCTTGACCATGCTCAGGGAACACTTGGAAAGCAATTGATTTCCCAAAAATAATTCTCACAATAAACTTGTTATGTGTTTCTGGGATATATATGTATATATATTCATGTGAAGGGTTATGTGTGGGGGTGCAGGTGCATATGTGAAAGTTATGGAACAACCTTCCAGTGTGGGAGCCAGTCTGTCACTGGCCTGTAACTGTACCACATAGGCTAGGCTCTGTTTCCTACCTTATCTGGGATCAGAGGTGTGGGCCATTGTGCTTGGCTTTTCACATGGCTTCTGGGGATCTAAATTTAGGTTCTCACATATGCAAAGGAAAAGCTTTTACAGACTCATCTCCTCAGCCTTTATAAGATTTTAGGGTTGGAGAGATGGCTCAGCGGTTAAGAGCACTGACTGTTCTTCCAGATGACCTGAGTTTGATTCCAGCATCCACATGGCAGCTAACAACTGTCTGTAATTCCAAGATCTGACACCCTTACACAGTTATACATGCAGACAAAACATCAATTCACATAAAATAAAATAAATATTTTTTAAAAGATTTTTTAAAACACTACATTTTAAAGAAGTACTATACTAACAACTTCTGGGCCAGTAAGAAGGTTCAGCAGGTAAAGGTACTTTCTGCATAATCCTGGAGACTTGAGTTTGGCCCCTGAGACCTACCTACCAAAGGCTTGATGCAAGCACTTTTACCTTCTGAGCATCTCAAAGGCCTAAGAGATGGACACAGGAACAATGCCAGCACTTAGGAGGCAGAGGCAGGGGGATCACAAGTTGGAAAGTAGCCCGTTCCACATAGCAAGTTCCAGGCCATCCAGGGCTACATAGTGAAATCTCATATGTACCAGGGGTATTGGTAGAGTGCTTGACCAGCACACATGGAGCCCCAGGTTTGATCCCCAGCATAAAATGAGCAAGGTGGCATGTATCTGCAGTGTTAACATTCAAGAGGTGAAGTCAAGATGATCAGGAGTTCAGATTATTCTGGACTATATATAGAGTGACTTCAGATAAGCCTGGGGCACATTGGATCCTATCTAAACAAGCAAACAAACAAACAAAAAAATCAACCAAACAAACCAAATTTCTAACCATATCTCTAGGTGCCCAATACTAATCAGTTTACAAATGTCCATTATTACATGCGATGTTTAGAATATTGTATATCACTGTAAATGATACAAGTGATGTGGGGAATAGGTTAGAAAAAGACTACCTAGAAAAGCAATATTAGAAAGAGAAAAGGTGATCTTGTGAATGGCGAGGCAGGAAAGGGTTCTTGGAGGACAGCATCTTAGACTTTAGACTGGAGCTGGAGGGACCAGAGGGGCCCAAAGTCAACTCTGCAAAGAGACAGAATGTTCTGGGCTGAGGTGACAAGTACACAAGACCCAAAAGTGAGAAAACTTTGAGTATTGGCAAGTTGAAAGCCAGCATGCAGCACCAGTGAAGCTTAAAAAAGGAAATTTCAATACGTATGAAATAACTGGGAGAGAGTAAGCAGGTATATGTGCTCAATACAAATCAGTTGGGGAGAGACTATATGTCCAATACGTACGAAATGATTTGGGGAGAAAGTCAACAGACACTGGCAATGTGCTTGGGAGAGTATATGAGAAAAAAAGAGAAAAGGAAGCCACCTCCTTGCCACACCTGCTATTTTCTAGTATTGTGCAGTGGAGATCACACAAACCAATATGAAAATGACCTCAAAGAGCAAAAGATGTGAAATAACAGAAAGAGATATATACATGGCACACAGTCCTAGGAAAAAATTATCTGCATGTTCACCTTTGTTAGACTATTCTGTCTTAGGTGCTCAACACATTTGTGGTCAACTAAGGTTTACTTTTAAAATTAAAATTGTAGGGGCTGGAGAGATGGCTCAGCGGTTAAGAGCACCGTCAGCTCTTCCAGAGGACCCGGGTTCGATTCTCAGCACCCACATGGCAGCTAACAACTGTCTGTAGTTCCAATTCCAGGCAAACACCAAGGCAAATAAATAAATAATAAATAAATAAAGTTAAAAAAAATTGTAAATAGTTTCGCGACAGGGTTTCAAGTGTCCTAGGTTGGCCTCGAACTCCATGTGTAATGGAGGATACCTTGAACTTTTGATCCTTCTGCCCCCACTCCCAGAGTGCTGAGATTGTAAGCACTAGGAATCAAACCGGGACTTGGTGTACACCAAGCAAGTACGCTGAGTCCCCATCTCCAACCCTATACTAGCACAAAAATATAAAAAGCAATGAGACAATGACTTTTTAGACACAGTGGACCTCCCAGACAAAAGAGTTCTCTCGGGGACCTAAATGAAGCTGTATCTTTATTTTATTATTATTTTTTTCAAAACAGGCTCTCACTATGTAGCTGTGGCTATCCTGGAACTTACTATGTAGACCAGGCTGACCTCAGAGATCCTCATGCCTCTGTCTCCTAAGTGCTGGGAATAAAGGCGTGACCCACGATGTCCAGCCTGAAGCTATACCTTATTTTATTTTATTATTGCTTTATTATATGTGCATAAACATTTTGCCTGCATGCATGTCTGTGTACTGGTGCATGTCTGGTGCCTGTGGAGGTCAGAAGAAGGTGCTAGATTACCTGAAACTGAAGTTACAGGTGATCGTGAGCCTTTGTGTAAATGCTGGGAATCAAACCATGGTCCTTTGAAAGATCAAGTCAGTGCTGTTAACCTATGAGCCATCTCTCCAGGCCCTGTATTTTTTATGTAAAAAAATACACACACACACAGCATATATATCTGTGTGTGTGCGTGTGTGCATATACACCTGAGTGTGTGTACCTGCATGCAGTGCCATTGGAAGCCAGGAAAAGGCATCAGGTCCCCAAGAACTGGAGTTAACAAACAGTTGTGACCCCCCTGATTTAAGTGCTGGGAGTTGAACCTGGGTCCTCTGGAAGAGCAACAACCTTAACCCTGGAGCCAGCTCTCCAGCCCTGAAGCTATATCTTCATACACATGGAGTATGAATGTAAGCTAATTGTTTTTCTGGACAGCTTGGGATCACAATGAGGCCCTATTTAAAAAAAAATTAAGAAGAAAGGGTCTATTTTGCTTGGTACTCAGAAATGGACAACTTCCCTAAAGTCTTGAAATGTGCACAGTATAATGCATGGTCTGCATCTTTGCCTGGCATACCTTCATCTGAGCAAGTATCTACCTTTACGTATGCACACTAGTTTTCCACAGGAGCCACAGAAGAGTGTCTTGGTTTCTGTTCTTTCTTGTCTCAGATCTTTATACCTGGAAGAAGAGACCTTTCTCCTGAGAGGCTATACTACCTTGGTTACAGGAGAGAAGGAGCCTGACAATGCCGTGGCTTCAGTTAGTTTTCACATCAACTTAAGATCAATTCTTCCAGGGGCTGGAGAGATGGCTCAGCGGTTAAGAGCACCGTCTGCTCTTCCAGAGGACCCGGGTTCGATTCCCAGCACCCACATGGCAGCTAACAACTGTCTGTAGTTCCAGTTCCAGGCAAAACACCAAGGCAAATAAATAAATAAATAAAGTTAAAATAAAAAAAAAAAAGATCAATTCTTTCTTACTCAAGACATCACAACTGCCAAGAACATTGCTGAAGATGGACAGGCTCTGGGGACATCCAGACAAACATGTGAATCTTGCTATTAGCACTTTCTATCTAGTTTTACAATTTGGCACAAGTTACCTAAATTTGCTGATTTTTATTTCCCTACTTTGTAAAATGGTGGTGACAGCTGGACAAAAAATTCTTGGCTGAGTCCTGCAAAGCTTGGTCCTGAGAACCAGACTGGGGTGACACAGGAATGAAGGACAGACACATAAGCACGTGCATAGAAAAGCTGGGATTAGGTGGGCTGTGCCTCCTCTGATAGAGTGGTACCTACTACATAGCAACCAGGAAAGCCATGGGGTTAATTATGTGCAGCACAGAAGGGCTAACTAGTCTCAGGAGTGTCTGTTAAAGAGCAGTCTCAGCTGTAAACATCTGGAAGAGGAAGCTTCAGACCATGCTTTCTGGACATTCTTGTCAACATTCACACACAGACCAGAGGAACGCTTTACCAATTCCCCTGACCCTGACTTAGGAGAGGCTTTACCAATTCCCCTGACCCTGACCTAGGAGAGGCTTTACCAATTCCTAGAGTCTGAGGAATTGGAGTATTTGTCCATAATGCATGTTCACTCCTGGTTTCTGCCGCTCCCCACAATTTCTCTAAAAATAAAAGAAGAAAATGTGTTTTCTTCCTATACTGTCATACCTAAGAATGGAAGCCACTACCAGAACTAAAGCCTGGGCCCTATTAATTCTTCCCCACCCTCACTCCAGCATGAGCCATACTAAGCCACTTATATATTGGGATCATTATAAACAAATGCAGCGCATTAGGGTTGGGCTGGGTCTATGTTAGCTTTAACACACGCATAGAATTTAAAGCAGTGCTTACCATAAAATGTCTCATAAATACTAGCTTTAAAGCAATATTAATTGAAGCCAGTGGGATGGTCCAGCAGATAAAGGTACCATCTGCCAAGCTTGACAAACTGAGTTTAATCCTCAGGATCCACAAGGAAAGAACAGACCCACACACAGACAAAGCTGTCTTCTGGTCCTCACACAGATGACATGGTACAGGGGTGCCCACCAATTCAATGTATGCACACAGGATAAAATGAACTAAACTGTAATACAAAGTATTAAAAGGGCTGGGGGCATGGCTCAGTAGTAGAACACTTGTCTGGCATCCCAATGAGCCCAAATTTAATCCCTACCATTGTCAGAAAAAAAAATATAGCTATTATATAGGAATCTTAGCTTTTCAGTCAATCTGCATCATTTGAAAAGTTAAGGATCTGAAATGAAAACCTATTATAAAATTACGAAGTAGAAAAATGTCAGTAACTAACAAGTAAACAAACAAGTTCTTTAAAAAAAATTAGAGCCCCCAGTGATTATGAAGTAAATATTAGCTCACTTGATGCTGAAATGCCAACTTTTATTGAACAATATTGGCTTCTGTATTATATACTAGAAGCGACGCCCATACTTTAGGTAAACAATTCACATTTAGCTTTTTAAGATAGACTCATGTAGGCTTAATAGGCATTAATTAGTTAACTGCCAGGTAAGGTATGTCTTTCCTTTCTCAAGGAATGTCATAATTTTAGAGGTGGAAACAGTATGATTCTGAATGATTTTGTACTGGAAACAATGATCTGCTCAGAGCAGAACAGCACCCAAAACAGCATCCAGTCACATCACAAACCTAATTAAAACTAGGAGGGAATTAATGGCATCACCATTTTTTTTAACTTTTTTTTATTTTGTATTTACCAAGAAAAACAGTAAATTGAATTTAAAATGCTGATAAGTTAACTGTAACCATAAAGAAAATTAAAATCATAAGCATGACTTATCAGGGGTGATAATTAATGCAAATAATTTGCTACACATAAAATTGCTTTGTGTTCAGCTTTCCCTCTGGATTTTTTTTTCTATCCCTGTATATCCCCAACGGCATCACCATTTACATGCATAAAAACACCGAACTAAAATTATTCCTTGTCAAGAGCCCTTAGTGCCCTAAAATCAAACATTTGTTGGGGTGTGAAGAAAGGAATATTTATTGGAGACCAATGTCATTTGTAGGAACCATCTCACTATCTTCTACAGCTTTTAAGGAGCCACCAGCTGCCTTTCCTATTATACTGCAAGTCACAAGGAAGAAGAAACTGAGTCAGACCCAGAGTTCTTCTTCTTTTTTTTTTTTTTTTTTTAAAAAAACTTTATTTATTTATTTGCCTTGGTGTTTGCCTGGAACTGAAACTACAGACAGTTGTTAGCTGCCATGTGGGTGCTGGGAATCGAACCCGGATCCTCTGGAAGAGCAGAGGGTGCTCTTAACCGCTGAGCCATCTCTCCAGCCCCCAGAGTTCTTCTTTTTCCTATCCCTTCCCCAAGACTGGTTATGTATTAGTTTACTGTTGCAACTGTAACAAGTTGCTAACCAAAATCTCAATGGATTCCATTTAAACGTTTGTGAGGGTCATTCTCAGTTATAGACTTAGAATGGCCTACGGGACAAGTCGATGGGTCTGTCTGAAGGGGCATTTCTAGAAAGGTTTCATGGGGGTGGGGGTAGAAGGATTTGCTCGGAATGTGTGTGGTACTGTTCTACATGTGGTGCACAGGTCCGAATCAAATTGGAAAAGGCAATCCGAGGACCAGTGTTCATCTTTCTCTTTGTCCTGGATGCAGACGCAATGTGACCAGTTGTTCCCCAACTTGATGAACTGTACCCTGGAACTGTGAGGAAAAAAACAAAAAACAAACAAAACAAAACAAAACAAACAAAAAAAACCCCTTCTTTCTCTTACGCTGTTTTTAGCAAGCATTTTTGTCACAGCAATGAAAAAAAGGAACTAACAGAAGAACTAACTAGCTCTTCTTTGTGCTTATGAACTGGAATCTGAGAATAGGATGTCTCTCCCCTGAGCTGGAATGGAGCAGCAGGTTTTCCAGACAAAAGACCAGAGAGAGCAGAAACACCCCTCCGCCGCCGCCGCTGCCTCTGGTTAAAGCCCAGAGGGCTTTCTTCCCACACCCACTCATATGTAGTGACTGGACCCCTTTGGATTGGTGCCTACCAGTCTCTCGGTGGGGTTCCAGGCTCATTTTGATTACTTGGCACCTAACAAAAATGATATCATCCTGGTTTGGTGTGGCCTGCTGGGGCTTAATACAAGATAATGACCTTTCATAAATCTTAAATAAAATTATTACAAATTTAGTGACATAGTACAGAACAAATTTCTAAAATCTTTCAGTACTCGAAGCTGGGAGTCAAACATTAGATTCACCCATCGAAAGTCAAAACACTGGCTGGCATTGCTACGTTCCCTCTGGAGGGTGCAGGAAAGTCCGTTCCCTCGTGTTTTTCAGCTTCTTGGGACTATCTGCATCCTGTGACCCTGGTCCCTTTCTCCATCTTCAGTGACATTACAGCATCTTCATTCTCAATGCGTCTGACATTCCTGCATCCCCCTATTACTTATCAGGATCCCTGAGGTTATCTTGGACCTACCCAGAAAACCCAAAATAATGTCTCCTTCTGAAGACCCTTAGTCATGTCTGCACATGTTAGCCTGGAGGATACAGATTTACAGTTGGGAAATTAGCATGAGGACATCTTGGAGGACCATCTGATTTACTACAATGCACTTTTATGTTTTAGAAAATGACTATCTTCTTTCATCCCCAAACAACATCCTTTGTGTCTCCAGATGACACCTGAACATCCAGCATCTATTCTGATATGGGGTTTTGTTATCCCCCCTAACCACTAGAATTTGTTGAGGTGTAGTAAATACAATATGAAGGCATATCTCAAAAATGGAAGTTTAAAAGCAAATTTTAGTTAAAACTTTCGATACATGTAAATACATGGGTATTTGAATTTGAAATTCAAATACGTGCTACTTGAATTTTATTTATATAAAATTTCAGATAATAGAAACAAGTAGATGAGTAGTTGCCTGGGGTAGGAGCAAAGGTTGAGGAGCAGAAGGGGAGATTTTTTAAAGGCAGAAGGAAATTTTAGAGGTGTTAGATAAATCTCTTGTGGTGATGATTTCATTAGTTTGTCTCTTCAAGAATTTGCCTCGGGGGCTGGAGAGATGGCTCAGCAGTTAAGAGCACCGTCTGCTCTTCCAGAGGACCCGGGTTCAATTCCCAGCACCCACATGGCAGCTAACAACTGTCTGTAGTTCCAGTTCCAGGCAAATAAATAAAAGTGTTTTTTGTTTTTTTTTTTGTTTTTTTTTTTTTTTTTTTTTTAAAAAAAAAAAAAAAAAATTTTTTTTTTTTTTTTTTTTTTTTTTTTTTTTTTTTTTTTTTTAAAAAAAAAAAAAAAAAAAAAAAGAATTTGCCTCACATGTATGTATATATGGCAGAAGTGCCGAGTTGTACCCTTAAATGTATACTATTTATTGTATTCTGGTTATAGAAAGCTGTTAAAACCTAACAATGTGGGCTAAGGAGACGGTTCAGTTGGTAGTGTGATTGTCTAGCATGGACAAGGCCCTGGAGAAAGATGTCCTAAAGGCTAAGAGGTCGCATGGCTCTTGCAGACGATCTGACTCTTAGCCTTCATGCCTGTAAGGTCTCAACCACCTGTCACTCCAGCTCCAGGAATATCTGATGCCTCTGGCCTCTGAGGGCGCCTTTATTCACATGCGCATGCTCCCAACCTCCTAATGTACCATATAATTAAGACAACCCTCACCCCAAAATAGTCCTGGATTCACTTTCCCGGACTACACACACTGGGCATGGCAGCACACGCCTGTGATTCTGGCACTTGGGAGGCAGAGGCAAGATCAGGAGTTTAATGCTGTTGTCCTTAGCTACATAACTTGTTTAAGGTCAGTTAGGGCTTCATGAGATAATCTCTAAAAGAAAAGTGTGGAGGGGGTTGTAGTTTGTGCTTCAGTGGTAAAGTATTTTGCCTTGCAACATAATATCCTAAATTCAGTTCCCAGTGCCGCCACACAAACAAATCCCTACAACATTAAAATCCTCCAAGGCTCACAATCACTTCATGATTGTATTGCACCAGAGTAACCTAATCCATAAAGCTCAAACACCCCATTGAGATGCTGGTGTTTTAAAAAGAGTGAGGAGATGGAGTTGAGAGTTTATACCCCGCCCCCACCTCCCACTGCACCCTCAACCCCCCAACTTTGTCAAAGCTCCTTGGTAGCCAATAAAAAAAGCCCCTTTGTGGCCCAAGACTGCTGACTCCTCCCACTTAACCTCTGGCCACGCCCACTCGACAGTCATGCCTCAGCAATCCCGAGCCTCCCGAGGGTTCCTAAACTCACCTGGCGCTTTATATCCCTTCCTTGCTGGAAAAGCCCTTGTCTCTGGCCTCTTTAGTTAGGTGTGGTCCTCACACTTGTCACCTCCTCCTTTCTGGGCTCTCTCACCATCTTAAGTCTTTTACTGTCACGATTACGTTTGTTCTGCCAACCTGGGCACGTAGTGAGGATTCAACACTCATTTTATGTAATTGAAATTGGCGAGCGCTGGAACCATCAATGTGTGTATGCGAAGGAGCTCTGTTAAAGAGGAACTCGAAGGTCACTGGATGAGGAGAAAAAACTACTTATAGAATTGATAGCAGTCATCCTCCTGCACCCTAAACCAGAGAGCAGCTAGCTGGAACTCAGAATCAAGGCAGGTCAAACCGAAAGGCCTCAGGAAATGGAGAGTTAGTGCTGCTATTTAATCCCTGCAGACTGAGCTGGAGCAGCTGCCCTGTAAATAAGAGTTCATCTAAAATGCCAAAACAAAACAAAACAAAACAAAACAAAAAACCCGAACTGTTCGCTGTGGAAAGATCACGATTAATCCTGAGTAGTTCAGGTGAGTGTGGGTACAGTGAGTGATGACGTTCAGAATCTCTCCTCAAAGAAACTACCTTTCTAATTTACTGTTTCTTCAACGTCCAACAAGTGTGGATGCTCAATAAAAACGGGTTTTTCCCTCTTCTTGCACAAATGCAGGCATATGAAGGTAGACACTAAAAAAAATCTGGTCTGAAAGAAGGGCTTTGGAACATGATAGAGAGATGTCTCTAAGACTTGTAGATGACTTGACCAAACTGTCTGAAACAAAGCCGGACCGTGGTCAGGAGGTAACTGACAGACAAGTTGTGAATGGAGGCAATGACTAGAATTCTAGATACTCACGTGTTATTGTTGTTTTTAAAAGAACAAATATCTTGTGTAAGAGTAGCAAAGGGAGCTGAACAATAAACGTGTTCATTTCTCTCTGCTCTTGACTGTGGATCTGATGTTGTGACTAATTCCTTCAAGTTTGTGCATCGACTTCCTCAAAATGATAGTGTGTTAGCTGGAATTGTGAGTCAGATTTTTTTTTTTTTTTTTTTGGTCAGAGCATTTTATCACAGCCACAGAAATGAAACTAAAACATCATGAATGGCCGGACTTAGTTACTTTTCTATTGTAAAAAGACACCAGGACCAAGGTAGCATATGGAAGAAAGCATTCAATGGGGCTCACAGTTGTGGTGCGGAGCATGGCAGCAGGCAGATGGGAGCATAAAGCAGTAGCTGAGGGCTTACAGATAGAGACAAGAACCGTGAGGCAGAGATAGCGGAGCAGAGGGGGCCACTGGTGAATGTCAACTGGGAATGTCATGGGACTTTGAAACCTCAAAACCCACCTGCAGTGACACACCTCCTTCAGCAAGACCACACCTCCTAAATCCTTCCCTAACTGGTGATCCAGTATTCAAATATATAAGCCTAGGGGTCAATTCTCATTCAAATCACCACATGGTCCATAAGCAGTTGTTACACTATATTTCTTGAGAAATAATTACAACTCTAAATATGTATAGTATTTTAATACACAATTGGTTGAATCTGTAGCATATAAAACTTATCAGTTTGTAGGTCAAGAGTATTTATTTGTAAGATGACTGGACCTGGCTCGTGAAAAGTGAGGTCTAGGGGCTGGAGAGATGGCTCAGCGGTTAAGAGCACCGTCTGCTCTTCCAGAGGACCTGGGCTCGATTCCCAGCACCCACATGGCAGCTAACAACTGTCTGTAATTCCAGTTCCAGGCAAACACCAAGGCAAATAAATAAATTAAAAAAAAAAAAAAGAAAAGTGAGGTCTGTCTTAAGTGACTTCCACCAGGGCCCAATGGCATACCCTTGTAACCCAAGCACTCAGGAAGCTGAGACATGAGGACTGCCATGATTTTAAAGTCAGCCTGTGCTATATAGACAGTTGCCAGCCCAGTCAGAGTAACACATAGCAAGATCTATGAGAGAGAGAGACAGAGAGGTTACTCAGATCTTTCTATCTCTGAGATAATGGTCCTACTGGGGTCATGCTGGTTCAAAAGCCAATGTCTGGAAGTATCTGTGACAAATAATTGAGGTGGAGTGTAACCATTGAGAGTAAAAAGAGTTCCATATGATGGTGATTTAGGTTGCTAGGATATGCTATCCAAAGGAACCTCTGGGCATGTTTGCAATCCCATAATTAAGACTGATAATAGCATCATAAAACAGAAGAATTATCTTCAGAGGAGAACATCTAAGAAGAGCAAACCAACTCTTTAAAGTTGGACTCAGGACAGTCATAAGAGACTCCTGTCTGTCTTCTCTGCAACTTACCCTACAAAGTGGTCCTTTGAGCAACTATTCAACATGTTTCTTTGCACACAGCACCACATGGATCAAAAGCATTTGGCTTCATCTGCTGTCTGGCAGCCTCCAGGTCATCCCACGACTGTTGGGTTTGCATTATTTAAAAGCTGGCAAAGATGAAGTTCCTGTGAAGACACATTATGGCCACTAGAATTCCCACTGCAAAGTGCTGGCTCTACCCTGTGCTGCTGTTTCTGGGTTGTTGCCTTTATTTATATTGGGTCACTTAATTCCCTAATAGTTCTTTAAATACTAAGTATTTAGTGTTGGTCCTTTGTCAGTCCCATATGGCTCTACTTGTGACTTCATTTTGAATTAGTAAGGGGCATAAAAAGAGATGTCAAAAGCATAGCCTTGAGACAGATGGGTTCTGCCGTTTACTAAGATGCACTTTGGAGCTAGTTAGCTTTCTGTTACTGCAACAAAATACCCAAGATAATAATCAACTTTATATAAAGAGACCAAAAGTGCTGGCACTGAAAGCATGTACCACTATGCTCTAAAAAAAAAAAAAATGGCGTTGGAAATTAAACTTAGGGTAATACATGTGCCAGGCAAGCACTGCCATTGAGCTGAAGTCTCAGCCTTTATTTATTATTCAATTTATTCTTTGAATTGAACTTTTTTAGATCATTGTATAAGTATTTTTGCTTGAATATGTATGTATTACATGCCAGACACCAGGAAGTCAAAAGAGGGCATCAGATTGCCTGGGACTGGCTTGGATGGCAGTAGAGCTACCGTGTGGGTGCTAAGCCATCTCTCCAGCCCCATTGTCTTAGACATGTGTTGCACTGACTTACTCATTTTTCACATTTCACTTTTACTTAAAAATATTTTGCCAGACAGTGGTGGCAAACTCCTTTAATCCCAGCACTTGGGAGGGAGAACCAGACAGATTTCTGTAAATTTGGGGCCAGTCTGGTCTACAGAGTGAGTTTCAGGACAGCCAGGGCTACACAGAGAAACCCTGTCTAGGAAAACAAACTTTCTTGAGTTGAACCTTCTGGCTCACAGCCCTCTTTTCATCTGCTCTGAATTTTTAATTTATTGTTTTCCTATTTTTATTTTATTCTCTATTCTCTATTATTTCAGTTGTTTCCCTAGAAGTTTTACTAAGTTCTTTTTAAAACCTGACTGTTTTTTTAGTCCTTGATTTATGCTTTTATTTTTTTAAATATATTAAACATTCTTATTTTATGATCTAGGTCATGTTTCATCTGTGTGGGCTAGACTGCTGCCTTTTTGTCCTCTGTGAATATTTGAATAAGCTAGCATGCTTCTTTGTGTAAATTCTGATTTGACTAAGAGTTCCCAGTTTTGGGAAATTTTTCTATATAATTTTTTTTGGATCTGGTTGAATTTGGCTTCTCTAAAGGTAATGTGGCTTACCTAACTGGTTGGGAATACCATCAAACCAAAACAGGTTAAAGCAAAATGCTCTGAGTTTTCTTGGTTTTGTTTTATTATTTTTTTTTTTTCTGACAAGCTTTACTTTAAAATTAAGAGGCAGGTAAGGTAGGAACAGAAAGATGGCTTAGCCCTTCTAGAGATCAAGCTTGGGTCCTAGCACCCACATCAGGTGATTTATAGCTGCCTGTGACTTCAATCCCAGGGGATCCCATGCCTCTTATGGTTCCCACATGGCATCATGCATTCACATAGGCACACGTGTACACATGAATAAAAATAAAAAGTTTTACAAAAAATATTAAAGTGAAAAGCATTCTCATAGACTACAGTTTTCTGTCTTCTTACAGATGTCTCCACCAGCACTCTCAAGCAATTGAGACATGGAATTTTCCTTATTAATATATATTTTGATTTTTGTAGTCCTTCATTATATTTTTAATGCTTTTATTTCTTTAAATGTATTAAACATTATTATAGTATGAGCTGTCATGTTTCAAAGTCTGTAGGATATATATGTGTGTAAATATATAAAATGATCTTAATTGCACTTATTAAAAAGTATATATATGTGTAAACATATATATATATATATATATTCTGTTTTTCAAAGATAGGATCTCACTATGTAGCCCTGACTGTCTTGTCCTGGACCTCACTATATAGACCAGCATGGCTTCAAACACCCAGAGATCCACCTGCCCCTGCCTCTTGAGAGCTGGGATTAAAAGTATGTGAGACAATACCCTGCTCTTGTTACATTTTTATTTCTTAATCATTAAATGTTTTCAAGTAGTAGAATGCACAGTCTGATGGATGTTTGCTTGTAAAAAGATGACTTGCAAGGGCGATTAGGAAGAGATATGTAACTGATAGCAGAAATCTACGAGAGAAGAGATGCAGGAAAGAAATGGTTCTCTTTGGCTATGCTGAATTTGAAATTCCTCCATTGTGGCTTACTATATCAATACGCACAAAGGATTTATGAGTATGGAAGAATTATAATACCTACCTCTGAAATAGTACAACCAGCTAGTTCAGTTGTTTCTAAGAAGCTGGTATTGAGGGTGCTGGCTGATAATAACAATAGGGGTACCATTTATTGAGTAGCTTCGATGTGTCAGCAGCAGTGTTAACCATTTTATAAACTTTACCTCCTGAAGCATCATAACAAACCTTATTAGAAGAGAGATCATTATACACGCTTTACAAGTGAGGACACTAAGGCTACCAGACGCTGAACTTGCTCAAGGTCAGTGAGTCGAAAGGGGCCCCAAACTGAAACTCAAACCTGGGTCTAGTTACTGCCAACGCTATCTCACAATTTTCCATGACACACATGTAAGGAGAAATGTTCCCTGGAACAGTGGTCATAGCCATCACCAGAGAGATACTGAAACCAGGATTTCTCTAACATATGTCCAACCCAGTAAAACATTAAAATTCATCCCAGTGGGGAAAAAAAAATAACCAATGGCTATATATTGTAACTAAGGTCTTGGGCTTCACATCAGGGAGATTCTAGTTTGAGTATTTCATGAGGAACAAATGGACCTATTTTTCGGTGAATTTGACTTGAAGACATGAATAGAATGGGAATGTAGCTGCTAAAGCTGATTAAACTCGCCACTCGGGTTTTTCCTGGGAAAAAGAAGTTTGCTTTTCCAACAGCTGGAAACCCAGAATTGTGACACAGCCTCGAGAACTGAGGCTCCTTGTTCTGACTTTCACACGGGACCCTCTGTTCCTTTCACACAGGCCTCTTTCTTTCTCACATCTGTCTCTTGGAAGACTTTGCCGGGGCGGGACTGAGCCTGCAGGGAAAGAGGCACCGGATTGGGGCTCCAGCTTTTAAAGTCTGAACTAGACCCGGCCTGAACTCTGATGTTTATTGTTCTACTTTTCGGCGTCTGAAGGAGAAATCCGAGAACAATAAGCTTCTCGTTGGCGGTGGATCATCGGTCAGAAGCATAATAGGAGCAAGCCCTACAGCCTGGGAAGCAAGCTGGCAGGTCTTTAGAAGGGTGCCCTGCTCACTTAGCCCCGCCCCCACCCGTCTAGCCCCGCCCCCCGCCGTCGCCATTGGTCGGTCCAAAAGACGCGGGGCGTTGTCGGTTTGAATGGGAGAGTCTGGAGCTAGGCGCAGGCGCAGAGGAGCTCAGGCGCTAAAGGTTCTTAGCAGGCGGTGGGACACTCGGCGAGGCCAGGGGGAGTCCGGAGCTCTGGCCCACGTGACCTGCCGGGGGCGGGCGCCGGGGGCGCGCACCGGCCTCCCGCGGTGCCCCTGCTTGGCTCGGCGTCGCCGCGGGGACCCGCCTGGGGAAAGCGCCGTGGTCCTGAGTCTGCGGCCGGAGGCACTCAGCCCTGCAGCGGCATCGGGTTCTCAGGAGCCGCTGGCCGGAGGGAGGTGAGCGGAGCCTGAGGGGGCGACCCTTTGGAGAGGGGCTTGGGAGGGTATATGGCGGGGCCACCTGAGCTCCACCGGCTCCGGTGATGCTGAGACCTCAGGGGTCCGCGGGGGGCTTTGCACCCGCACCAGCGCTCGGCTGTTTTCCTCTAAATGAGGGGAGCAGGTTCTGCAGATCTTGAAAACATTTGCTGGGGTGCAGCGACTTCACGCGTTTTCCGAGCGCAACAGACAGTAGGTACAAAGCCGAATCCCTGTGCAATCGAGTCCGAGGCACGTCGCCAGTCCCGGTCTCCAAACCAGACAGTTTTTTCCAAATCACATTTAAACTCACGAACTTCTGGAACTCACACCTGTCGGTTTTCTACCGGCAGGTGAAATCGATAGATCGTTGCAAACAATTTTAAAGTAGGTGTAAAATGTTGAGAACCTTCCCCCGCGAAACCTGTAAACTTGCCTTCAAATGAAAAGTGGAAAACCCAGTTTCCTTGTATTTTAATGGCAAACGATTAGGTAATTTTTAACCAGTATCATTTGAACTCTGTTGAAACGAGTAAGGATGGACATTTTCATTCACCTTAATGCGTAATTTAACCATTCTGTAGAAACAGAAGAGGTACGTTCTTGACTTTCCGTGGCACGTATTGATTGGAGTGTTGTGGTTTGTGTTGGAAGAGCCTGTCACCCACGGAGCTGAATTTTCAGGCTGCTTTGAAAGGTTACACTGAAATTTTCCCGGCATATCAGTAACCATCGCGATTGCTTCGGATGAAGAGCACTTTTGTGTGGGTTTTCTACGCGTCAGAGCTAGGCTCCTTATCCAGAAGTACAAAAGCAAAGACTGCTGTCGTTTGACGTGAGGAGGGTGGGGGCTCGGAGATTAATTAAGTCAGACATACAATTTTACAAATATTTAATGTAAGTCTGAGATTTAATGCTAGGCTAATTACAAAAAGTAGTGGAATATAGTAGTTTTAAACGTGTCTCCCACATTCCACCGCCTCGATGCTTGGGTTTGAACCCTGAGCCATGTAAACACTAGGCAAGAGTTCTATCACAGAGGAACATCCTAGCTTATTTATTTAGTTAAGACAGAGTGTTGCTACATTTCCATGGCTGGCTGCAACTAGGAGTCTCCTGTCTCAGCCTTTCCAGTGGCTGGGATGACAGTCGCGCACAAATTACACCTGGAGTTAAAAAAAAAAAAAAAAAAGGCTGTTTTGGTTTTTTTTATCCTCCCTCTCTCCCTCCCTCCTTCCTTTTGCGGTTTTGAGGCAGGGTCTCAGATAGACCAATTTGACCTTGACCTCTTTGATCTGCCTTCACCTCTCCGGTGCTGTGGTGGTTGCTGGTATACGTCCCACCATGCTTAGAGTCAAATCCAGGGCAGGTGTATGCTAAGCAAAAACTGAGCCACATCTCCAGCCTTTGCCTTTCTTATCTATAAAATAAGATTTATCTTAACAACAAAACCCCCCGCCAGTTGTGGTCACTTATTTTAAGATTGTGTAATTAATAAGTTACTGGCTGGATTGAAACTGCTGCCCAGACTCAAAGCAGCAGCTGTATGTAGTGCATTTAAATCCCCACGTGTTTCTAT
The DNA here is from genome assembly GCA_004025045.1 of Sigmodon hispidus. Taxonomy (NCBI): domain Eukaryota; kingdom Metazoa; phylum Chordata; class Mammalia; order Rodentia; family Cricetidae; genus Sigmodon; species Sigmodon hispidus. Next base: position 56,073 of record PVIH01002915.1, read on the forward strand.
CCCATTTGTGGCACATTATTCTAATTAAAACCGCCTGTAGGTTCAGTGTTTTGTTGGGAAGTGTGAAGGAATATCTCTACTCTTCTAACTATAGGCTGGCTTTTATTGCCTTTTAAATCAAGTAGCAGTTCCCATGGCTTTTTACTTGTCTAAAAATATGAGAAAAATTGTCTTAATTTCTCAGGAATATAAATATAGTCTTCACTGTAAAGCAGAAATGTATTAAACTCTTGCTTTTGCACTATTACAGAATTCTTTTTTGTCTTTTGAAATTCTGGGGGTTGGACCCCGGTTCTTGCCCTCACGTGTTTCCACGTGTACTGAGCTGCCCCACCTACCCCAGCATGAGTAAGTTTTTTGGTGCCTCATACTTTTTGTCTTCTCAGGCAAGAGACCCAAGGAAGATGGTTGGACATGTGTTATGCACAGAATAATTACTTGGTGTTCTGAGATGACCAGAAAAGGCTTTGTACTCAGTTTTTGCTGTATTTTCTCCTCATCCTGCAGCATCTGATGCTGCCTGATTCTCTCCCTAACGTCTCATTTTACTACTTCTTTGCTGAAAAACAACCCTACAAGGTTCCCAGTTGCAGAAATACACTGGCAAATATGTGCCTCAGCCAGACAGTGAAGTCTTACAATGTGGTCCTTCTCCTACCTTCTGAGAGTCTCACTCCTGGCAGCATGCTTGCCTCAGAGCAGTCTGAGCACCCCACCTCGGCTTGAGTGGCTTCCCTTAAATAGAATGCCTCACTTCTGTTCGCCTAATAAGTCCCCACCCTTCATTGCTGCAGTACAAATCTCCTTGCTTCCACAGAGGGGTGGTGGTGGTTGTTTTTCACTAGAATTCTTCTCCTATTACTTTATAAAATGAAACGGAATAGAAACATTTCCCTCCATAGAAGATGATTAATAACTTGTTTTATATATAAGATCATGTTTTATACATTTTTTCTATAAAAAAAATTCTAAACTCAAACTTTCTAGGGCCCTTTTGTTGGATGTAATGCTTTGCATTTAGGATTCATTTTTGCTTTAGAATATGTTTCAGGTTGATGTTGCCTTTGTAAGAGAACTGGTATAGTGCTGTTTACTGAGGAAGGACCAGTTGTGTCTCATTGTTCAGGTTTTAAATTGTCATGTGCATCTGTTGACTGACTGAAGCTGGCAATTGACCAGCAGGGGATACTTTTAAGACCCCCAGTCTTGAAACCTTGAGCAGCATCTACTCTTTTCCTGTGTAAACTTATGTGTAATACCAGTGATAATTAATTTGTAAGTTAGACAAAGTAAGAAGTTAACAATAGGTACTAATAAAATAGAGCAAATGTAACAATATACTGCAATGAAATTGTCATCATCTCTGCTCTTGTGCTTTGAAGCCATTAGTAAGTAAAGATTACTTGGAGGACTGCAGTACTGTGACATTTACTGATGAGGATAGTTACTGGTAAATGACTAACAGGGCAGGTAGCATATACACCATGGATACACTGAACACAGTGATGATTCACTTTCTTGGTAGAATTAGGGAATTTCACCATGCTGCTCAGAATGGTTCATAAGTAAAGTCTTAGGAATTATTTGCTTTCTAGAATTTAGCACTTAATAGTTTTGGACTGCCATTGGTTATAGATAATTGAAAAGGAAAGTCGTAGAGCATTGCTGTTGTAGTAAATGGCTATGGTCATGTTTTCAAGTGGCTTGGTAACTTTTTGAAAAAGTGTTTCTCAGAGTTGTGTGCTTTCCATTGTTGACTAATAATTGTTCCCTCTTTTTCTATAACAGTAATAGTCACAAGACTGTTTCTTTGAATTCTTAATTATATAATGCTTGTTCAATAATTTGTGTGATCTCTAACCAAAAAAACTACAGATAGGAAAAGGTAATAGCATAAACATACATGGATTCTTTTTTTTTGGGGGGGGGAAATTGAGCTTGGTTTTTACTTTTTATATTGCAAAATTTTTTGTTTACTTTGTTCTCTTTTTTTTTTGTTTTGCTATGAATAGTCCTTTAGACGGTACTAAATATATTGCTTAATTAAAGTTTAGAATGTCTTTTAAAAGTTTTGGAATTTTCTCCTGGTGCTATGTAAATAACCTGTTAAGGACCAGATTCAGTGCAGCAAGTGCTTTTTGAGCATGCTGTTTCCAGCTCACAGGCTCACCCCCATTCTCACAAGTGCTTTTTTTTTTTTTTTTTTTTTTTTAATAAATGGCTTCTATTTCCATTTTTTTAAAAAAAAGTTACCACATTTTTACAGCCAATTTTTATATTACTATATCCAACTTAAGTATTAATCGTAATTAGCTCTCATTTTGTGCAAGTCATTATGAGTCATTGAAGGTGCTGGACATGGTGGCACATGCCTTTATTCCTAGCACTTAGGAGGCAGAGGTAGGTAGATCTCTTGTGGCTGTGCTGACATTTGGTACAATCCTGGAGAGTGGAGAGTGGATTGGAAATTACAGAGAGAAAAAGAATTAGAGTCCAGAGGGCACTGAATGATACTCAGTTTCCCCATTTTTATTTCCCCTGGGCTTTTATACTAAGCAAAGGGGAGGGGCAAGCAGAGCCGGTATACACTTTTCAATTCTCAAACATAAGACACCTGGTAACCATGCTCTGGGTGTGGGGGTGTGGTGGGGGCAAGCTTGAATTCTCTGATCTTAAGTCAAAATGGAAACAAGCCAGAAGCTGCAATCTTTGTGGGCTCCCACAATCTCTGAGTTCAAGACCAGCTTCATCTACTTAGCAAGTTCCAGGACAGCCAGAGCTACATAGGAAAAAAAAAAAAACAAACAAACAAACAAACAAAAAACAAAAACCCAACTCTATTAAGTCTATTTGAAATAGTTTTGGTAGAAATGAAGATTTTAAATTTTGGAGTTCAATATGATGAGATCTAAATTGGGAAGTATTGGCGTACTGTTATGAACATATTTAGAGGAAAGCCTTTTTATTTTATTGGACCATGTTTAATAGACCTTGACCCCACAGCCAGTGCCAGGAATCAAACACAATTTTTCATGAATGCTAGCCAGGTGTTCTTCCATTGGATTAACAAACCCAACCCTAGTGCACTTGTAATTTTCAGTGTCCCTAGCCTTGTTGGAGACAAATCCTGACGACACACACTGCTACTCCTTTCATGTGGGAGCCTAAGGGGAAAAGATCAGGGTTCAAAGACTTCCCTGGCTAGTTCAAGGCTAGCCTGGGTGACAAAACATCCCCCTCCCCCAACAAACAAAACAAAACAGGGTTGTGGTGCTGTCTGTCTTTAATCTCACACTGTGGGCAGAGACAGGAGGGTTGTGGGGTTTGCTACCCAGCGAGCTAGACCCCCGGGTTCACAAGATCCAGGTTTCAGTGAGAGACTGTCTCACAATTAAGATGGAAAGCAATAGAGGAAGATGTCCTTCATGACCTCTGGCCTTTATACATGCAGTGAGAGTAAAGGATTCTGCATTTATATGTGCACACAGAACCATATGTCATCCATACATAAAAATAAACACAGGTCTTCTGGGGCAGGATTTTTCATTCAGTAATTACTATGTCAGAGAAGAAAATGACCAAGACTAGCAATGTTACTAAAACAACCTTCCTTTGACATTGAAGATTTTAAGCAAATGGTTCACTCTCTATTAAATAGTTACAATCACTAAAGATTGTTGTCAGAAGACAACAGCTTTTGATTAGTCTTGGTCAAGCTGACTCCATCCATGTGAGTACAGAAAGTATTGCTTATCACCCCAATCAACTTCTTTCTGACGTAAGTGCTGCTAAACCTTAAGGCACTAAAAAGGTGCCATGCAGTAATTATATCTGCAGCACTTTGTAGAGATCCTGGGAAACTTTTGACCTACATGCAGCATTTGACAGGGAAGTAGACACCCACATGTGCCTCTTTCCCTGTTACTAATGATAGAGTGAAGGCCTGACATACATCCTTTCTGGTAGATTCCAGTTGTCCAAGTGTTCCTTTACTTTGAAATTTCATATGTGAGTTTTACTAATGGGTTTTGGTTGGGAGCTGGAGAGATGGCTCAGAGGTTAGGAGCGCTGACTGCTCTTCTGGAGGTCCTGAGTTCAATTCCCAGCAACCACATGGTGGCTCACAACCATCTATGATGAGATCTGGTGCCCTCTTTTGTACATATTTTTTTTTAAAAACTCACTGATGGGTTTTGGCAATCTATGCCCCTGGATTTCTTTTTAATTTTATATGATGGAAAAAATATAAATGTACGTCCAAACAAGAAAGGTTATGCAGTTAAACCTTAGTATCAAAGTGGTGTGGTTCTAGGACCCTTGAGATATCCAAGAATAAAAATTGTTTAGGATGCTGGAGAGGTGGCTCAGCAGTTAAGAGTGTTTGCTCTTCCAGAGGACCAGAGTTCAGTTTCCAGCACCCTCATCACTGGTTCACAACCATCTGTATTCAGTGCCAGGGGATCTAGCGCCCTCTTCTGACCTCTGAGGGCACCTGCACACACTCTGCACACATGTATAAATATGATAAAAAGAAATCATTAAAAATACTTTGGGATTGTGATTTTACTTCTATGTGTTCTTCATCATGCATATGAATTAATTTTAGATGCATTTGAATTCATTCTAGGCCTTTTGGATAAGATTAAATGAATTAATTTCAGATATTCTGGCTGGGATGTTCATTATTTGGAATCTCTAACTCTTGCCTTGACTGTCATTTGAATATCATCCTATTCATTTAGCTGGTTGGTTGATAATCACAACTTAAAATTCCTGTTTATTTTGTCCTGCTGGGGACCAAACCTAGAGCTCTATATGATGTATTGGGCAAGTGCTCTGCCTCTCAGCTTTCCTCAGTCCTCAGGTTTTGTGGGTTTAAAAATATATTTATCTCATGCATGTGCATGAGTGTATGCTTGTGTACCACATTCGTGTAGGAGCCGGAGAAAGTCAGAAGACTGTATCAGATCCCTTATCATGTTTTGTTTGTTTTTGTTTTGTTTTGGTTTTGCCGGCCCTGATGCTATTTATTGCATTTAGGCTTCTAAACTATTTTGAGCTAAAATCTTGCAAACTTACTGATGGTTAATAAGACTTCACCTTAATTGGAGTACATACTTTAGGGGTGTGTATTGCTTAAAGAGAACTTGTGCAGCAACAGTTTTGTGCAGCATAGTCAATGATGGATCCAGTTTTGAAGCACAGGCTTGGCAGATTTTTCTAATTCTTGTCTCAGCAACAGCTGAGAACAGGATGACCCACTGAAGTACATGGCCACATGAATTTTGTTAATTTGGATTGTCAACAAATATATATTTGGTATATATGTCAGTTAATAGTAAAACTACACATAACACTTAGATATTGATGATTATATGTTGTAGAATATTATTTTAAGATGTGTTACTTGTGCTTATGCAGTGGAGCATTTGTTTAATGATACAAGGATGTGTTACATTCTTTTATGTTGCATTTGCTTAACTCTGTGAGGCTGTGTTACTGTGCCTGCCTCATACCCCATTGGTCTAATAAAGAGCTGAATGGTCAATAGCCAGGCAAGGGACAGGATAGGCGGGGCTGGTAGGAGAGAGAAAGAGGAGGAGGAGGAGAAATCTAGAAAGAGAAGAGGAAGGAGTGAGAAAAGAAGGCCAGCCACCAGCCAAACACGGAAGAAGAAGGAAACAGAGAAAGGTAAAAACCCAGAGGCAAAAAGACGGGATAATTTAAGAAAAGCTGGCTAGAAACAAGCCAAGGCCAGACATTCATAAGTAAGAATAAGTTTCCGTGTATTTAGGACCTGGGTGGAGGACTCCCCTGCAACAAGACCAAAGAGTAAAAACAGCCAACTACAGATCTATGTCCTGAGTTACTTCATCAGCTCATGACGTTATACATTGTTTGATTACATTACTGGCATGGATGAAGGATCAGGACTAATGTGTATTGCCTTCGTTTTTTGTTGTTTTGTTTTTTATTCCTGGTGGCATTTCTTTTCTTTTCTTTTTTTTTTTTTTTAACACGTTTGTTTATTTATTATTTATTTATTTGCCTTGGTGTTTGCCTGGAACTGGAACTTATTTATTTGCCTTGGTGTTTGCCTGGAACTGGAACTACAGACAGTTGTTAGCTGCCATGTGGGTGCTGGGAATCGAACCCCGGGTCCTCTGGAAGAGCAGACGGTGCTCTTAACCGCTGAGCCATCTCTCCAGCCCCCAGGCATTTCTTTTATTGACTTTATTAACATTTAGATTTCAAAAAGAAAAAAGATTGAGAGTTCTTTAATGGTTTTTAGCTTTAAAGATGTGTGAAATTCAGAGCTTTTGAAATGGCTTAATAGGTAAAAGCACTTGAATTTGATCCTTAGACCCCATAGTGGAAGGAGAACCAATTCCTGAAAAACTCTGATCTCCATGTGCGTCTCGGCACCTGTATGCCCACACACTCCTCTTCCCCGCCTCCTCCTAGTAATAATAACAATGATAAAGAAAATAAATTCAGGAGCATCTATCGCTCATATTTTCTTTCTCCCAGACCTTTACCTGTTTTTCAGATTTTTGTATCTCGAGCGTGAGATGCTCATTTTTTAGCTATCATTGCTGCCTATAATACTTTGTGTACATTTTGTGAAGTGCAGTTCTTCTTTTTTTAAGATTTATTTATTTATTATGTATACAATATACAGAAGAGGGTATCAGATGTCATTATAGATGGTTGTGAGCCACCATGTAGATGCTGGGATTTGAACCCTGGTCCTCTGGAAGAACAGTCAGTGCTCTTAACTTCTGAGCCATCTCTCCAGCCCTGTGAAGTGCAGTTCTAACACATGTGAGCAGGCCAGTAGTGTAATCCGGTTTGCCGGTTGCTGCCGTGGGCACTGTTACTATATACCAGTCTTGAAAACCCTGTTCACACTAGGCCTTGCCCCTCGGTTGCCTCTGTGCGCACTGACTTCATTTTCCTCTAGGTGTGCTGATGATATCAAGCGCACAACTGCTCTTGGGTTTGACCATCTCACTTTAGACACTGGTTTCCCACATTAGTACTGTGTTTAAAAAAACAAAATAAAGTTTTGCCTTTTGTTTGCTTGAGCACGGACCACAATAAACTGTAGTACAAAGTTTTTGGCCTGTCCAGCCTGGGTTCCAGACCCGCAGTCCCTCAGAAAAACACAGACGCTTATATTAATTTTATGCTGATCAGCCTATGGCTCTGGCATATTGCTAACTAGCTCTTGCTCTTAAACTAACCCATCTTGTTCAGCCATGCAGCTTGGTACCTTTTCTTAGAGAAGCATTTCAACTTCTTTCCTCTGCATCTGATCATCTTATCATGGTGTCTGTCTGGCTTCTCTATGGCATCTCTACTCTGTTCTTTCTGTTCCCAGAGTTTTCTTAGTCTGGTTACCCTGCACACACTTCCTGTCTGCCAGTCAATGTTTTTAAATTTTTAATTTTTATTTTTTTAAATATTTATTTTTATGTGAATTGATGTTTTGCCTGCATGTATAACTGTGTAAGGGTGTCAGATCTTGGAATTACAGACAGTTGTTAGCTGCCACGTGGATGTTGAAAATTGAACTCAGTTCCTTCGGAAGAACAGTCAGTGTTCTTAACAGCTGAACCATCTTTCCAGCCCCAATCAATGTTTTTATTAAACCAGTAGGTGGAACAATTATTTACAATGTAACAACATAATCCCACTGCAGTAAACTCAAACCTATTCGTTTAGTACCACACCTTTTGCAGCAAACATGCTTCTTTTGGTCCCCTATGTTAACATAACATCCCATTCTTTTGTGGTTTTTTTTTTTTTTAATTTCAGAGAGTTAAAGAAACATTTAACTTTTTTAATCATGAGTGTGTGTGCTTGTACACACAGACACACGCATGTGACTACAGGTGCCCTTCAAGGCTAGAGGTGGCAGATCTCCTAGAGCAGAGATTTGTTTTTGTTTTCAAGAGCAAAGGTTCTTAACCTATGGGTTGCAGCCCCTTTGGGGGCTGAATGGCCCTTTCACGTGGGTCACCTAAGACCATTAGAAAACACACATGTTTACATTTGATTTGTAACAGTAGCTAAATTACAGTTAAGATGTAGCAATGAAAATAATTTTAATGATATTTTATTATAAAGTAATTTATTTTATAATAATAGTGTCTTCATGTTGGAGGTCACCACAACATGAACTGTATTAAATAAAAGGGTGCAGCGTTAGGAAGGTTGAGAACCACTGTCCTAGAGCCAGAGTCACAAGTGCTTGAAAGCTCCCTGATGTGTATGCTGGGAATCATGCTTGGTCATCCACAAGAACAGAATAGACTCCTAAGTGCTGAGCTTCTTCTCTAGCTGTGTGTGTGTGGGGGGGTGCAAATCAACTTCCTGCACTTTTCTCTTAATTTTACATATAGTATTCTTTACACTTGCCAACTGATTTTCACTTATCTTTCAGTAGAATTTGAGGAGCTGAGGATGTAGCTCAGTGGTGAAGCACTCAGCCAGCCTGAGGCTATAGATTCAGTCCTCAGCTCCTAGGTGGGGTTAGAGTCCTGTCTACTTACAGGCACATAATTAGACTCAAAACAGCCAGTTTACCTAGAATGGAGTTTATTTGGGAAGTGGCTCTTTTGGCTTTATTTCTTCCATAATTACCATAACTTGCATGTATTTCTAGATCCTGTTCTTTGAATTCTAATATAGCAGGGTCTTGTTTTGAGTTTATTCTTGATTGCTCCTCTTATTCCTGCTCACATTGATAAAAGGCTGCTGTATTTGATATGAAATATTATAATTAAATAAATTTAATGAATTTGAATATTATACCTTAGAGAAAATTAATAGGATGTGAAAGATTTAAAGACTTTAAATGACCTGGGGTAAGAAAAGTAAGTTATCTGATGAGTGTTGCCAATTCCTGCACATCTTTTTTTAGTTTTTAATTTTTTAAATTTATTTTATGTGCACGAGTGTTTCGCTTGCATGTATGCATGTACACTGCAGGCATGTCTGGTGACTGCAGAAACCAGAATAAGACATCAGATACCTTGGCACTGGAGTTATGGATGGTTATGAGGGTCCTGGGAAGGAACTTGGGTCCTTTACAAGAGTGACAAGTGCTGGACCCACTCGGCCACCTCTCCGGCTGTGTTTGTGCCGTCTGAACTTCCCTGACAGTTCAGTAAACCTGGGGCAGGATTCTCGTCTACACTGTCCCATGCCGTGGACAACATCTGGGCCCACTGGCTGTGTCTGGGAGTTTTCCTGTGTGACTTTATAATCAGATGTGAAGCAGTCAGTTATATGCTGCTTCTTTCTACATGCATCTGCCAGCATGGAGGACACGAGAGGGGGGGATAGTACATTCTCTTTATTTCTTTAGGATCAGACAAAAGAATGCTGCTGCTGACCTTGGTTTTTGGAGCATCTTTGGGAGATGCTTTGGGGGATAAATACATCTTGCAGATTATTAGCTTAAGTCTTACTGGAAGTTGAGATTGAAATCTGACCTCACTGCCTTTCATAACTCTCATCTCTCTGTTTGCAATTTAATGTTAATGATCAGTTTAGTGTTGTGAACATAACTAGTGTTGCTATATATGTGTATTTACATATAATACACTTATCTTACTAGCATTACTGTATATAAATATGCACATACACAAATGTGGGGTTAATATGGACTGAATTTGTAAGCTATGCAGAGAACCATGAGTTGAGAATTACTTGTTTGCTCAATGTGTAGCTTGAAGATGTCTGACGCAAGAGTACTGTGTAGCGTGTTGAGGACCTGTGTTGAAAGAGAAGAGTGTAAAATGCTGCCTGATTGTTACAGACAGTGTAATAAAGAGTAAATTCTAAAACGATACTAACAGTTTACTTAGGAGTTGTTTGTGGCGGGGCATACCTTTACTCTCAGGGCTTTGGAGTTGGAGGCCCGGAGGATCAGGAGTTTCTTGGCTAACTAGGGAATTAAGGCTATCATGGGCTATATGAGATCCTAGAGTTAAAAACAAAAACAAAACAAAAAAACCCTCACATCAGTTTACCAGTCATTGACTCAGTTGATGTGATTTTTATATGCAGTTTTATCAGTTAAGATATTTTTCCAACTTCATCTGAATTCATTTGCTAGTTAGTTAAACATGCAAACATCTTATACTTTTTACAAGTATGAACCTCACATTTTAAGATATTAGTAAAAGTTGGAATTCTGTTATCTCATGGATGACAAGATATTTAAATACAACTTAATTTCAAGTTAGGCAAATCCTAATGCCTTTCCTTGCACCTCATTTATAAATGACAGGCTGAACCTCGCAGTGAGTAATGGACGGCTGTTTGCTGTTTTAGCTGGTTCTGTCATCTAGGGCTATTGTTCTGAGCATCTGCACTGATACCCTTCAGTCATGTGTTTAAAGGGGAGAAAGATACACAGTGGAATTGAGGGGGCAGGGAAGAGGAAGAGAGCTGTTGGGTTAATAGCTGTAACTTAGCTTTTCATCCTGAAGTTATTGCTTCCTTTGTGGGGCGAGGGAAGGAATGGGAAGACCAGCTGGCTGTTTATGTGAAAAGCTCATTTCCTCTAGAAAGTGCTGCCAGTCTCCCAAGGCTGACCCTGACTCCTTACCGCTCTGCTCTGCCGCGCTAACAGCATCCATGACAGAGCAAGGTCTGTTCATTATTCATAGTTGAGCTGTATTGTAGCTGCGACATGTTCGATGGAAGAAGACTTGGGATTTACTGTAGATGGTAGCGTGAAGAAAAACCCAGATAAATGGGTAGAAATGAACACTGCTTAAAATCGGAGGCAGCCTTGCCAGGACTCAAAACAGGCAGCAGCTGTTCACTTTGCAAACTGTAGTGAAATGTTGGGCGGTCTCACGTGTGAGGGCTTGTCTACAACGCTGAAATTCCAGGACTTGACAGTTAGATCTTTGCTTATTTGTTTCCTGATTTTTGCCATAAAGGTTACAGTTTCATCTGATGAGCTGTTTCTGTACTGTCTGGGCCTGGACCAGCTCTGTTGGGACTTGCGCTCTTGAACTCACACTGCTTCTGTCCGCCAAGGGTGCCTTTAAGTCAGAAAAGTTCTCCGCCTTTGCTCTTGGGTGGTATCTGCCTCTCTGTCCTGCTGATGCTCCTGTTAATCCGTTAGGACCTCTCATCTCATTCCGCCTTGCACTCAACTGCTTTGTAGGACTTTTTTCTTCTATTCATCTGTATATTTTTCTCTCTGATTGCATCTACTCTGCTACCTAACTAGTACATCAGATGATGAATACCAATCTTTGTGGCAGTTCATTTAGTAATAGCAAAAATGGGAATAAAAGTGTTTACAATCCAAATGCCCATCAACAGCAGATTGAAAAATGTACTTGCTATATCATAGAGTGTGATACGGAGATAATAATGTGCAAATTATAGCATGGGCAACAATGAATTAAGTGGATCTCAGAAAGGTAATGTAGAAGGAAACCATAGAAAGTGAAATGTGTTGCTTAGGGCTGTCTGCACACTTGAGGTAAAGTGGTAAGGTAAGCATGAGAAGGATGAGTCCATTCGGAGATCATGTGACAGGAAGGAAGGGCAGTGGAGGTGGTGGGGTACACGTTGTCTTCTACTGAGTTGTGTTAATTAAATATTTTGTTCTCATTCTTTCTTGTATATACATATTACCTAAATTCTTTTTGTACCTATTTGATATTAATACAACTGTTTTAAATAATTTAAATATATTCAGAGCAAATGAATGCAAATAGAATTTAATGACCAGTGTGATATCATCTTTGAAAAAAAACTGGATTTACAGAGTTTAGTTGACTTATTTAGGTAGTTGTTGGATCTTCATTTGATATATTAATAGTATTTTTTAAGAGCTTAAAGTATCAGGGCTAAAGAGATGGCTCAGAGGTTAAGAGCACTGACTGTTCTTCCAGAGGTCCTGAGTTCAATTCCCATCAACCACATGGTGGCTCACAACCATCTATAATGACATCTGGTACTCTCTTCTGTATACATAATAAATAAATAAATCTTAAAAAAAGATCTCAAAGTATTATGATTTAATTTCAAGTATTAATGGGATACATTGCTTTTGCTCGTGATTGCTATGAATAATTCCCTAAGATGATTATACTTCAAACCAGTGTTGAGTCTGAAGTGCAGTTCTCAAGCACACCTCTTAGAGTCAGTCACACAGCCTTGCTTCTGATCTCTGTGGCAGCAGCCCAGCCATCCACTGTCCGGAGTGACTGGCCTGACCAGCAGTCATGGCATTATCTATGTGATCACGTTCAGCTCAAGTTACTCTAGGTTAACCTTTGAAAACAGGACTTCCAGCAAAGCATCTTGTATTCCTTTTACAGAAATGTTGCTGAAGTGCAACTGAAGGGGCCAGAGATGCCAGGATCTGGGACAGCTTTGCACCTTTCAGCTGTCTGACCTTGACCTTGACCTCCTCCTATTAATAAAGAAGAAGCAGGAGCTTAGGATGTATTAACACCAGCTCACTAACGTACTAACCGGACAGTGCCCTGCAGACTCCTCCATGTAAAGACCAGGACTGGCACAAGACACAGGAATTTCGCATTTTCTCAGCTTATAATATGACTCGATGGAGGGAAATTTGATAAGCATGAGAGAAGACCATTCTTTTCATGTTCGATACAGGTAAGACTGTGTCTCTCTTAGCATGTAGCTCTTCATCTATTTAGACATGTATTTAGTTCTCGTCCATTTAAAGTTTTCACTTCAAAATTCTCAAAATACATCAAGTCTATTCTGCAAGCCATTTTGTGAGGGTTGTAAGTTTTCTGTATAGGGAAAATGGCAGTGGAGACTGTGTGTTCTGTAATTTATTGATATTCTCTAAGAGAACTTGTGAATAGATGCTTTATATTTTGTAACTTGTCTGTTGTAAATATAAAAATGGAACCTATTTTAAGACTGCTGTGGGTAACAGCTGGGCAAGCTGTCGTGACAGTTTCTAGATGGTGGCTTTTCCTAGTTGGCCTTTCAAAACAGGTTAAATAAAGTTGGAATGAGTAGATACTCTCTAAACATGACAGATCAACAGGCAGCTTAATATTTAGTAATCAAATACTAATGACAGAATCGGAACAAGGCCGGTGTATTTCTGCTATTTGATATTTATTATAGAAGTTCTGGTCCAACCATAAAACAATTACTCAGGTGATTGTGTAACAGAAGATTCTTTCTCAAAAGGTGTTGATGAAACAAATACCAGAAGTCTATAGTGATGTGTAGAATCAGTGTGTCTCGCTGTCTGTCTCCTGCTGGGGGTTGAATCCATGGCCTTGTGTATGGTAGGCAAGTTCTTTGTTGCTGAGTTAACCGTCTCAGCACTGAGGCTCCTCCCTGTGAAGTGTTTCCTACTAAATCCTCCATTTCTTTTTCTTTATTATGTATACAGTATACAAAAGAGGGTACCAGATGTCATCACAGATGGCTGTGAGCCACCATGTGGTTGCTGGGAATTGAACTCAGGACCTCGGGGAAGAACAGTCAGTGCTCTTAACCTCTTAGCCATTTCTCCAGCCCCAATACTCCCATTTTTTAACATCCATTTCATAGGACATTTATACTGTGAAATAGATGGTTCGTATTAGGGCATGGTGACAAGAAAGGTTATATAAAGTTAGGATCTCTCTCTCCTCCCTCCCTCCCTCCCTCCCTCCCTCCCTCCCTCCGTGTGTGTTGCATGAATGTGGAGACCAGAGGACATCTTCAGGGTCATTTCTCAGGTGCCATCTACCTTTTTTTAAAGACAGGGTCTCTGACTGGCCTGGAACTCACCAGAAGGGCTTGGCTGATCAGCAGTCCTAGCAGTTTGTCTCTCTCTGCCTCCTAACACTGGGATTGCAAGTGTGTGGCACCACACCTGGGTGTGTAAATGTAGGTTCTAGGCTCTCTCTCTTTTCATTACATTTATTTATTCATTGTATGTGTGCGTGTTGGGGGCAGGGGTGTGTATGCCGTAGTGTACATTCGGGAGTCAGAAGACAGTTTGTGTGAATTGGTTCTCTGCTTGCACAGTATGGATTCTGAGGACGAAGCTCAGGTCACTGGGCTTTGTGATAAGCACCATTGCCCACAATTACAGGCCTAGAACTTATGTCCTTAGGCATGCACTTTTCTAACCTACCTCCCCAGCCTAGCAAGAACGTTTTTATTAAAAATTAAAAAAAAAAAATTCTGGCTGGTGAGACCACTGGGTGGAAAAGGCCCTTGAATTATGAACTGGCAACCTGAGTTTAATCCTGTGCAATGCACTGAAAGGCAAGAAAGCTGTCTCTCAAGAGTTGACCTCACTGGCACTCAGTGGTACATGTATGCAAGTGTGTGTATGCATGCATACATGCACAATATGTAAATGTTCTTTTCCTTTTTTTTTTTTTCTTTTTTTTAAGTCTGAAGCATGGTGGCCTCATACCTGTAATCCCAGCATTTGGGATTGAGGCAGGAGCATTGCTGTGAGTTCAGCCAGCCTGAGCTACATACTGGATTCTATAGGATACAAAGAAAGACCTCATCTCAAAAAAGAAAAAAAATTATTTTCAAATGAAGGAGACTGGAAGGCATTCAGCCTTGGTCAAGCATTTGCTATGAGCTCATCTTAGCCTTAGGCTGTATCTCCCCAGACCTGGAAATTCACTTTCCTTTCTTTCCATTTCCTCCGTCCTGCGGGAAGTGCTGCCCCTTGCTCTCTTTCGGAGATTCATCTCCCTCTGCACCTTTCCCGCCCTCAGTGATCTGTGTTGTCAAAGTCTCCCTCCTTACCCCCAGTGTTGCCTGCTCTTACCTTCCAGGGATCCCTGACATTGCCACTGGGGGCCAGTGGACACCACAGCCCAGGCAGCCCCTCGATGCCTGGAGCAGAGCCAGGCTGAACGCAGTGTAGACGGTCTCCCCTCTGTCTTTGTGGGGTCCACTTTCCTTCTGCTGTTCCCTGTCTTGACTTGGAGCTCTGCACGCTGTGCTGTTCTGGGTCTCAGTGCTTTTGCTCAGGCAGTGCATGGAGACCTGAATCCCCTTCCTGCTGCCTTGGTTAGCTCATCCTACTCAATGTCGAAGGCTCAGCCCAGAGGCCCCTGAACAAACCTTTCCTAAGCTCCTTGGTTTGCCCACATTGTGACCTGTACATATATATTCCTGCCTTAGCACAAACTGTAGTTAGATGGAGGGGCTGTTTTTCCTTCCTTATTTCTCTGGTTGTCAGTGCCTCAGGGAAAACCAGGTGCTTAGCATTTGTTTGGTATGCATGCCTGCTGAACTTTGCAGGTCGTACCCATCAGATGAACCAGGAACACGGTTCTGTCTTTTGATCATTGTGAAGAGTGTATGTCCCCTGGTACAATATAACCACTGTAGCTGAGGAGGAAAGGATTAGACCCCTGCCTGCAGGGAGACTTAGCTTTCTTCTTTCCTCAGGACAGCTCAGACCTGGTTGCCTATTACTATTGGGCTTCATCAAGAGAAGGTTTGAAACTCTCTGGTAAAATCACAAACCCCTCAGTGCTCTACCGTGGGTTGTGTGCAGTTTCAGGGTGCGGCCTGCTGTAGCTTCCTCCGCTGCAGTAAATACTTAGCATGTTTATCCATCTGGTTCCTTCATTGTAGAATTCCCTCTCTACCCTTCAAGGAGTTCCTATAGTTCAGTGACAACAGCTTTGAAATATTTCCCTTGATAATTGAGGACGCCCCTCCACCCACCCTGGGCCATCAGAATGCTTTAGGAAATACTTTACACCTCTTTGGGAACATATGTGCTGATACAGAACTTAATACATTTCTAAACTTTAATTGATTTTAGAGAATTTTAGATGTGATAAAATAATCCCAACCCCTCCCTTTCTTCCTCCCTCTTTCCCTCCCTCCCCACCTTGAGAAAAGGTGTCCAGGTTAATCTCAAACTCCTGAGTTCAAGTAACCTTACCTCTTTCTTCTAAGTGCATAATGATACTAAAAATACTTTTTTTTAGCATCACACACTAAATATTAATGAAATCATATGCATTCTGGAATATACTTCAAGATAATCTGGGGTTGAAGTGAGTTTGGGAGTAGAGATGAACTGGTAGTTGTGAACTACACGAGCTCCTATAGTTTCATATGTCTTCAGGACCTGTTCCTGTTTGTCCTTATCACATGAATAATAAATACCTCAATACATTGTTATTATAAAAGTAAGACTATCACATCATGTAAAAGGAGTAACTACAAGCTGGAGAGATGGTTCAGCAATTAAGAACAATTTCTGCTCTTCCAGAGGACCCAGGTTTGATTCCCAGCATCCATGTCACGCTCACAGACACCTGTAAGGCCATCCAGCTCCAGAGGATCTGATGCTCTCTTCTGGCCTCTGAGGGTACCCACACATGTGGCGTATGTTCACACACCCCACACATGAAAGGGTTGGGGAGGGGGAGACATACATGAATAAAAATAAAAGCAAATATTTCTTAAAATGAAAGAAAAATAGGGACTGGGGGATGTTTCCGTGGGTAAGAATGTTTGCTGCCTATGTATGAGGACCTGAGTTCGGTCCACAGCACTCACACAAAGTCCAGGAGTGTCCATGTCTGTAAGGCCACTGATGGGGGTGAGGCAGACACAGGTAGGTCCCTGGAGCTTACTGGCCATTACGTGAAAGGAGATGATTCAGTAGTGGTGAGAAGTGGCTGTGGCTTGTTCCTCTGTCTCTCTGATCTTTCAGCTTTACCCCAATAATTGGTTTTTATTATAAGACCAACTAGGATTCATGCAACAGTGAGTCCCCTGGGCTCACCAGCCAGACTACAACCAACTTGGTGAGCTCTAGGTCTAGGGTCAGACTGTCTCAAAAGTACAGTGCAGGGCGATGAAGAGGACACTTGCCTTCAGTCTCTGCCTTCCCGACTATTACAGAGACAAGCGCGCGCGCGCGCGCGCGCACACACACACACACACACACACACACACACACACACACAATGTGTAACTCTTACAATACCATTTTGTCTACAGCAAATATACAGCAGACAGAACACACCCATACACAAAAAATAAATTTTGTTATGTATCATGTCATTTGAATTGATATATATAAATAAACTTATAAATCCAATAGGTCATGTATTTGTACTGTGATATTTTATATGGATGTTTTCTTTATACAGATGTAGCAAACAAATAGGTCTTATTTCTAAATGCCTTCCATATGAATAATTCTGTTTTTCTCTGATGTCCTGTGTAACCCAGTCACCCTGAATTGAGAGTACTGCTGTCTGACTATCCCCCCACCCCACCCCCACCCCCGTGTGTGTGCAATCGTGTTCCATGCATAGTGTCATATAATTTTTTACTCTTAAAATTTTTATTTTATGAGTATGGCTGTTCTGTCTGCTGATCTGTCTGTACCACATGCCTGGTGCTCTAGGATGCCAGAAGAAGGTATTGGATTCCCTGGGACTGGAGTTACAGGCTGTTGTGAGCCACCATGTAGATACTGGGAATCAAACCCAGGTTCTCTAGAAGAGTAGCCAGTGCTCTTAACCACTGAGCCATCTCTCCAGTAGGCTTGCCATTGCAGTGTTTTGCTATTAATCTCCTTGCATGGGTATCTTGTGAAATTGTGGAAATATATTCTGAGGTTCTGTTTTTAGAAGAAAAATGCTTGATATATATTTTTACATAATTAGAATGTTTAGATTAAAATTTTAATAGGAAGATTTTTATACACACACACTTTTTTCTCATTTTCAAATGTTCTCCCCTGATAATTCCTAGGCATTCTTTGGTTCCAGTATTTAGACAAAGACAACTAGTTCAAATAGCTCATCTAGCAGCCTTTATGTAAAGGGAAGTTTTCACTTGTGAAAGACAAGAAAAGTTTTTATTAATTTCAACCCTGCATATAAAGAAATATAATTAGCTGCTGTGATGGTGCATGCCTGTGATCCCAGCATTCCGGAGACTGAGGCAGGAGAATCTCCAAGTCAAGGCCAGCATGGGCTACATAGTGAGGCTAAGTCAAGAAAGAAAAAATTAGGGGGAAAAAAAAATCTAAAAATAGGGGGCTGGAGAGATGGCTCAGCGGTTAAGAGCACTGACTGTTCTTCCGGAGGACCTGAGTTCTATTCCCAGCATCCACATGGCAACTAATAACTGTCTGAAATTCCAAGATCTGACACCCTTACACAGTTTTACATGACATGCAGGCAAAGCACCAATTCACATAAAATAAAAATAAATATTAAAAAAAAAATCTACAAATAATAGCTGACTAAATACCTGCACAAGACTGGGGCCCATCAACATTCCATCATGGGTGGGGGAGGGGCTCATGAGAGCCCGCCTTCTCCTGAAGAGCTGTAGACAGTTAGTAGTTGCTAGGAGACGGAGTCACAGTCCCAGTGTTGTAGCCCACTGGTAAGTTGCCCGCTAAGTGAATGAATGACCTCCTACTCATGCTCATTCAAGAAACCCTAACTAAATTCAGTAGGGCACCAACACCCCCCCCACACACACACACACAGAGTAAGTGTTAAACACTTACACCCAGGAAGCTAAGAGGGCTCCTTGTTGGTAAGAAGAAAGGTTTGATGGTACAGGACAGGGTAGGGGGTGTGAAGTGTGTTGTATATCTGTGTGAAATTGTAAAAGAATAAGTAAATTGGGGGCTGGAGAGATGGCTCAGCGGTTAAGAGCACCGTCTGCTCTTCCAGAGGACCCGGGTTCAATTCCCAGCACCCACATGGCAGCTAACAACTGTATGTAGTTCCAGTTCCAGGCAAAGCACCAAGGCAAATAAATAAATAAATAAATAAATAATAAATAAAGTTTAAAAAAAAAAGAATAAGTAAATTGTAAAGCAGTATAGCCTGTTACACTTCTGATTAGACTGACTTAATCTTCCTGTGTACTTAGTTCTTCCTATGTCTAATGGATTTTATCTAGTGTTGAAGCATGTTAGAGCCTTGATTATACTGCATACTTGGATAGCTTTTATAAGTTCATACTTGGAAGGTAAAGTCACTGTTAGAGAACAAGCAGTAGACGTTGGCTAAGTCTTTTAAATTATGAAAGAGAAAATACCTGAGTATAAAATTGAAAATGACCTGTGACAGAGCGCTGATAAATCTGCCTATGGTAATTAAAGAGTCTGCGTGAGGCTTTGCAGCTTTGAGCTGGTTCTTGGCTGATCTCAGTCCATACTCTCTCTAGTTCCATCAGGGTATATTCCGCTTTCACAAACCCATTTTAACATATGGCTCTAAGGACATCTGGCATGTCATTCTCAGGAAAACCATACATCTCTTGACAGTTTCTCATTACTTTAAAGGTACCACCCAGGCTGGACTGGCTGGCCAGCAAGCCTGTGCACCCTTGCATCTATAATGCTGGCATTTTTACATGGCCCTGTGGAATGAAACCAGGTTCTTATGCTTGCTGTGCTAAGCCCTCCATCCCCCATCTGCACAAACTAAACCCTCCATCCCCTGGCTGTTCGAGCTAAGCCCTCCAATCTCAATCTAAATTAATTGCTTTCCAAGAAGACTGTTTGTTAGTTCTCTGGTAAATCAAGATATTTTTGTTCCTTTATTCTTTTAGACTATAATTGTTTGTGTGCTGGTAATAAATGAAAAAGGAGAGAGAGTGTGTGGGTGTGTGTGTGTGAGAGAGAGACAGACAGACAGACAGACAGAAACAGAGAAATAGAAGACTGAGACTGAGGCAGGTAGATGGGATGGTGGATGGGTGGATGGCAACACTACTTTAGGCAGTCTCACTAGCAAAGTGGGTTACTCTGTGCAGGCCACTTATAATGAACTTTAATAAAATATAAGGTACTTAGCTACTGAATCTAAGAGACCTCTGAGACTCAGAGAAATTCGAGTAGGCAAATTAAGAATTTACTGTTTGTCAGTAATTTGTATGTAATTCAACTAAGCATCGGTCTGATCAAGAGTAGCCACAAAGTACACATTTATATTACTGGGAGTTAAAAATCACTGATACAGCTGTAGTGTTTATAAGTGTCTGTCCTGTATAATTTTGCAGAATGGAAGCTTCTTGTCTTGAGTTGGCCTTGGAAGGAGAACGCCTGTGTAAATCAGGGGACTGCCGTGCTGGCGTGTCATTTTTTGAAGCTGCAGTTCAAGTTGGAACTGAAGACCTCAAGACACTCAGTGCTATTTACAGCCAGCTGGGCAATGCTTACTTCTATTTACATGACTATGCCAAAGCATTAGAATACCACCACCACGATCTAACTCTTGCAAGGTAATTTCAGCTTTTTATATTCTCCCTCTCTCCTCTCTCTGAATTAACTTACTTAAAAAAAACAAACTTCCATTCACTTAAAAAAAAAAACCAACAGTATATTTAATGACTTGTAATTTGTTACTTTTGAAAACTAATTTTTAGACAAAGCAATTTAATTGAACAGTAATGAAACAGCCCTAGAACTTAAGTAAGTGGATAAAAATTAATTATAGAGTTTTTTATTATTTAAAATAAGTCTCAAGATTAATGAATTTTATCTCAATGTGCCATGTGTCCTCTAGGAAAACTATTCTCTGACTTCTTTGTATCTTACATTTTTTTAGGTTTGTTTGGTTTTTGGATTTTTTGAGACAGGGTTTCTCTGTGTAACAGCGTTGGCTATCCTGGAACTTGCTCTGTAGACCATGCTAGCCTTAAACGCAGAGATCCACCTACCTCTGCCTTCCAAGTGCTGGGATTAAAGGCCTATGCTACCACCGCCCGGCTGTATCTTAATTTTAAACGTCATTCACTTTTTAACTTATTTCCTAGGACTATTGGAGATCAGCTTGGGGAGGCTAAAGCCAGTGGCAATCTTGGAAACACCTTAAAAGTGCTTGGAAATTTTGATGAAGCGATAGTGTGTTGCCAGAGACACCTGGATATCTCCAGAGAACTTAATGACAAGGTAATAAGGATGGTAGGCCAAATGGGAGTTATTTTATTGAAATAGTTTTATGTTTTAATACTACTTCCATAGTTTATCCATAAAGTAAAATATTCACAGACAAAGTAAAAGAGAAAATGAAGATTTTTTTTTTCTTCCAAGATAGAAAAAGTAAATAGCAAAAGGTACTTCTTTGTGAGTAAAATCATGTATTTGACTCCCTGTGGGTGGGACTAGGGATACTTCTTTTCTTTGGCAATAGTATTAAGGATATTTTAAACATATGGTCATTGCACGAATTCTATTTGGTCTTATAATAAAAACCCAGAGCCAGATATTTCAGAAAAGCTGAAAGATCAAAGAGACAGAGGAACAAGCCACAGCCACTTCTCACCCAGCCAACTCCTCAGGCCCGTCTCCAGGAGTGTTCAGACTGATGCCTCTGAGTCCTCAGCCAGAGGGAAGGGGGTTGCAGGCCAAGGGCTGAACTTCTGCCTCCTTCCATCTTACATCTCTCTCAGCCCAGCTATCTCACTTCCCGGTTCAGCTTTCCTCTGCTAGGATTAAAGACCTGTAAATTTCCCAAGTACTGGGAGCAGAGGCAAGGGATCCCAAATGCTGGAATTAAAGGGATGTGCCACCACTGCCTGGCTCTGTTCGGCCTTGAAGTCATAGAGATCCTCTGCCTCCAAGTGCTAGAATTAAAGGCATGGGCCACCACTCCCTGACTTTCATGGCTAAATCTGTGTCTTGGCTCTGTCCTCTGATTTTCAGGCAAACGTTATTAAATATACATATATGGGGGAAGATGGCTCAGTGAGTGAGGGCACTTGCTGTGCCAGCCTGGTGACCTGACTTGAATCCCTGCAACCTGCGGAAGGCTGGAAGGAGGGAACTCTGATCTCCATGTGTGCCCTGTGGCACATGCACCACCACAATAACATAATAACACATTAAATAAATGTGTGGGATAAGTAGTGTAATCCCGCTGGCCTCTGACTTTAGAACGTAAGCTTTGTTGATGTCTCCATGTAGGTGGGGGAAGCAAGAGCGCTCTACAATCTTGGAAATGTGTATCATGCCAAAGGGAAAAGTTTCGGTTGTCCTGGTCCCCACGATGTAGGAGAGTTTCCAGAAGAAGTGAGAAATGCTTTGCAAGCAGCTGTGGATCTCTATGAGTAAGTACAGATGGGCAGGTAAATCTCTGTGAGTTCAAGGCCAACCTGGTCTACTGAGTAAGTGCCAGGGCAGCCAGGGCTACACAGAGAAACCCTCTTGGAAAACAACCAACCAACCAAAGATGTAGAAACTGTGAGCTAATCACCTGGCTGCCGTGACCCACGCCTATCCTCCCATTTAAAAGTGGCCTGGTCTACATACTGAGTTCCAGAATGACATACTGAGATCCTGTCTTAAACAAAACCAAAAACCTGAAACAAAAATTGCAAAAGAATGATAGTCTAACATGAAAACTAACCGTGGGAGATGGTTGTTTAAATGTTGTAGTGTTAGAAATCTGCAGTTTCACTTAAACTGCAGACCAGTGCCCCCTAGTGGTGAAAGCAAGAAATCTCAATGCTTGCTTAATTTATTAGGGGTAAATTCAGTGTTTGACCAGTAGAATGTCATACAATTGTCTAGCTATAGAGCTCCTTGATCATCTCTTGCATACTCTGAATAAAGAGCTACAGCTAACTGTTTCAGTGAATAAAGAATTCCAGCCATCTAATTACTGTCCTACCTCAGAATGTACTGTTAAGATATTGTCATTATAACTATAAGCTGAGTTTTTCTGATATATAGAATTAACTCAGGCTGGGAGCATAGGTCAGTGGCCAGCGCTTGCCCTAGGCTTAAATCCCCAGCTATGAAAAAAAAAATTTGTTTGTAAACCAGCTAAGAACATTTCCCTAAACTTCTGTTTTAACCACTTTTTATCATCACTAAGGGAGAACCTGTCATTAGTAACTGCTCTAGGTGACCGAGCAGCCCAAGGACGAGCCTTTGGGAATCTTGGCAACACACACTACCTCCTTGGCAACTTCAGGGATGCAGTTATAGCTCACGAGCAGGTAAATAGAAGGCCTGGAGCTACGTCACTCCCTCCGTAGCCTGGAGGGCACTGATTGGGCGGTCTTCAGTTCTGTGTCTCTGATGAAGGTCTCCTTTTCCAGCGTCTCCTTATTGCAAAAGAGTTTGGAGATAAGGCGGCTGAAAGGAGAGCATACAGCAACCTGGGAAACGCATACATATTCCTGGGTGAATTCGAAACTGCCTCCGAATACTACCGGTTAGTCGGATATTTTTGTGGATTGTGCATAAACAGAAAACAAGTAATTATGCATCGTCTAAAATCCCACTGAGCCCTGGTGAGTGATCTGTGCCAGCGGCGGGGTCTCCCAGGCCTGTTTGCTCATGTGTGGCAGGCATCAGGATCTGGATTTGGGGTGTCATGAGAGCTGAGTAAAAGGATGTGGCAATAAGTTGCATGTGGGTATGTGCATATAACAGCTGTCTTGTGCATATATGTGTGTGTGGATGTGCATCATGTGGAGGCCCAGAGATGATATCAATCTGGCATCTCACAGGTACATACCCACATGTAAGTTATTGCCAGAACAAAGGGGAGAGATCTCCTAAGTGTTTGAAATATTTCCACTCTCTAGAGTGATCTCATGCTTTGGTATTCCTGTATTTTGGTGAGCTATTAAGACTTAAAAAGTCTGAATCCGTTTTTGTTTTTGTTTTTGTTTTTGACACTTTAAAGTATCTTTTCACTTTTTTTAAAGTAGTGAAAAATATATTGAACTCTCAAACAAACTTAATTTAAAAGGCAGCAGAAAGCAGCAGAGATGGAAAATATCCGTATTATGACTGAGCATTATGTGAATTGCATTCTCTTAGGAAGACACTGCTGCTGGCCCGACAGCTGAAAGACAGAGCTGTGGAGGCTCAGTCCTGCTACAGCCTAGGGAACACGTACACTCTGCTTCAGGACTACGAGAAGGCCATCGAGTATCATCTGAAGCACTTAGCAATTGCTCAGGAGCTCAAGGACCGGTAAGTTACACCATGCTCCCGAGTTAAGGTAACTGCACACGCATTACTGAATTCCAGCTCTGCCTCTGTCTTCCAAGTGCTGGGATTAAAGGTCTGGACACTGCATGTTTTTAAAGACCATTTACATGTAATATTTGACTTTGAGTTTGGTACTGCATATTCCCATTTCTCTGTCTAGAATCCCCATTGCTATATCTGAGAGGCTAAGTATAAATCCAAAGCATGCTTTAAACCTTTAATTATTGCATGGTTGTGTTTATTCTGTACAAGGACCTCATTTCAGATAACTGCATGTTAATTTTGAATATTTTAGAATTGGCGAAGGAAGAGCATGTTGGAGTTTGGGAAATGCATACACAGCACTAGGAAATCATGATCAAGCAATGCATTTTGCTGAAAAGCACTTGGAAATTTCAAGAGAGGTAAGAAGCCCCGTCCTGCTGTCATTTACCAGTCGGTGACGGGGTAGGGTATTTTTCCAGAGTATTCATACAGCTGTGTAAGCTGTATAAGACTGGATTGCCTTGATCTGGGGAGACAATAAGATACGCTGAGGCATGTGAGAATAGGATGTTAACCCAAATACTCCATCATCTTACTTTCGTTCCCATGTGGAGAAATACGGTTTTCAGAGAAAAAGTTGAGATTTAGAACCAAGGGCTGGCTCTTGTTCCACCTGACGTCTGTGTGAGCTTAGATGCCTTCCTGAGTTTTATATCCTCAGTGTGTCAATTGGAAAGGTAACAGATCCCTTGGGAATTGTCAATGACCTTCACCGTTTCTTTGCGTCACTCTAACGTAGGACCACTTGTGGTTATAGGTTGGGGACAAAAGTGGTGAGCTGACAGCTCGTCTGAACCTCTCCGACCTGCAGATGGTTCTTGGTCTGAGCTACAGCACAAATAATTCCATGATGTCTGAAAACATTGAACTTGATGGCAGCTTACATGGTAAGTAGCAGCTTAAAAACCCCACTTCTCATGCTTAAGATTGACACTTGGGAAAAGAAAGGATCTTTTGCTCTAGCAGCATGTCTGCTGTGCTCAGAGGGCGTGTGACAGAAGTGCAACTCCTGCGACCTTATGGCTTTTCACAGTTCAGTTAGCCCGTGAACACAGGACATAGCTTTTTGTAATTCTTACTGTGGACATGGGAATGCTAAAGCCACAATTATTTTCTTTGGTTAAAAAAGAATTCAAATGCTGTTAAATTAACCTGTAGGTTGATTCAGAGGTCTATAAATATGAAGATGCTACAACAAAAACATTTCGTCTCTCCCTTCATATTTCAGGTAGTTATAATATGTCTGATTTTTATTAAGTTCTTTTTCTCTCCTTTTTTACTTCTGATGAAATAGCTTGGAATGGTTGTCTTTTTTTTTTTTTTAATCAAAAAGTCAGGAAATCTATTTGTATGTGACTCTGAAATCCAATTTTTTTCTAAGATTTATTTAAGTGTTCAGTTTGCATGCGTGCCTGCACACCAAAAGAAGGCACCAGATGCCATCATAGACGGTTGTGAGCCACCATGTGGGTGCTGGGATTTGAACTCAGGACCTCTGGAAGAACAGTCAGTGCTCTTAACCGCTGAGCCGTCTCTCCAGCCCCCTGAAATACATTTTTAAACTTGGTTACATGAGCCACAGATATGGTTCGATGGGTAAAACATTCATTAGCAAGTCTTGTGACCTGAGTTCAAGTCCCAGAACCCACATGGTAGAAAGAGAGCCCACTCCTAACGTTGTCTTCTGACCTCCATGCCAGCGCTGTGGCACATGACCTCCATGCCAGCGCTGTGGCACGTGCACTCTCCACTCCCAACAGTCAATCAATCAATGTAGCTTTAAGAAATACATGTGT
The DNA here is from genome assembly GCA_004025045.1 of Sigmodon hispidus. Classification (NCBI taxonomy): domain Eukaryota; kingdom Metazoa; phylum Chordata; class Mammalia; order Rodentia; family Cricetidae; genus Sigmodon; species Sigmodon hispidus. The sequence continues at coordinate 81,921 of PVIH01002915.1, forward strand.
TCCTAAGCCTAAATCCATAATGTAGGGCTAGAGAAATGGCTCAGTCACTAAAGGTGCTGGCTGCTTTTCCAGAGGTCCTGAGTTTGAGTCCCAGCACTGACATGGCAGCTCATGGCTGTAGATGTAGCTCCAGAGGATCTGATGCCCTCTTCTGGCCTCCAGCCCCAGCCAGAAGAGTGGTACACAGACATAGGTTCAGGGAAAACACCCATACACAAAATTAAAAATTAAAAAAGAAATTCTTGGTCTGAAAAACATTGACATGAATATTTCAGATTTGAAAGCCAGTGAAAAACTAAGTTTTGTCATTGGAGTTTTCCTCTCTAAAATCAGAGATGATCTTGACAGGAAATCTGTACTGGTAATCTTAGGATACTCAGAGATAATTTTATAAAAGATTCTAAAGTGTGGGATGTATAATAAATTGCAGTTGTGCTTTGTAATTGGTAACTATAATTGGATAAACCAAAGTTTTCCAGTATTTCCCTTGTAAATCGGTATATTGTAGGAATTTTCACCTTTTAAAGTTGTCATGTGTCCTCATGAGCCCGCTAGCTACAGACCCGTGCCAGTGTCTCCTCTACCTCGCTGGAGCTTCTGGAACTTTGTTGTTAACCAACACCTCTTGTCAGGGTCACGGGGGACCTGTGTTTTACCAAATAGACTCATCAGGTTTTCAATGCTGTTTGCTTTTGTTTGCTTTCTGGGCCGTAATTCCCACAGCGGATCACTCCCGGCTGAGTTCCTCCTGTGCACTTCAGCGTACACACCGCAGCTATCCCCCATCCCCCCACAATGCTCCTTACTCCTCCTCCTCCATCGGCTGTAATGCCCAAGCTCATCCCTTGTCAGCCCTTTTCCCCGTCTATCATCGGAACAGGTTTTCTCCTTTTTCCTTCTATCCCATGTTCTAGTTCAGTGCCTTCAATAGAACCTTTTAAAATGGTAGAATAATTCTTGGGGCTGGAGAAATGGCTCAGCAGTTAGAAGCTCTTCTATTCCCAGCACCTGATGACATCCAGCGCTCTCTTCTGGCCTCTGAGGGTACCTGCACTCACAGGTACATACACAGGACACATATGCAAACACATGAAATAAAAATCTTTAAGAAATGAAAAACACGGGCTTTATGAAATATAAATGCCAGTCACTTTAGAGTTTAATCAGAATTTAATCATAAAGCTAACCCAATAAAGCAAATTAAAATTTTAGATGATCTGTATCTCATAAATAGCCTGTCCTCAACAAACTGCAATTAAGTTGGAAAATAGTATTAGAAAGTGGCACAGAAGGCTGGACCTAGTACGCATGCCTGTAATCCCCACTACTGAGAAGGCTTAGTGGAAGAACACTTGTCCATAGCATGTACAAGCACCAGGCCCCATGTACTATTGCACACACACACACAGAGAGAGAGAGAGAAGCATAGAGCATCCATTTGAAAACATAAAAGTAACCTATAGATTGAGGAAGGAATTCTTAAATAAGATTTAATATAATTTAGAAGTTACGGTGAAAACATAGTATTAATTTTTTTATGTGATTGGAGTTTTGCCTGCATGTGTGCCTGGTGACTGAGGAGGCCAGAGGAGGGCATTGGGGCCCTGGAACTGGGATTAAAAATGGTTGTGAGCCCCCATGTGGATATGGGAACTGATTCAGGTCCCTCTGCATAAACAATAAGGGCTCTCAGCCACTGAGCCATCTCTCCACTCCGCTGCATTTCAATGTTATACTGGTTCTTTAGCAAAATTTGTTCTTATTTTTTTAATATTTATTTTTATTTTATGTGAACTGGTGTTTTTCCTGCACGTATAATTGTGTAAGGGTGTCAGATCTTGGAATCACAGACAGTTGTTAGCTGCCATGTGGTTGCTGGGAATTGAACTCAGGTCCTCCAGAAGAACAGTCAGTGCTCTTAACCGCTGAGCCATCTCTCTAGCCCTAAATGAATATTTTTATATTTGTGTGTGCATGTGTGTATTAAGATAAAATGCAATGGAGATTTTCTTTAAAGTTAAAATATGGTTCTTAAAAGTTGAGCAAATCCATAAGACTATTTTTTATCAAGAGAAATTTGAAAAAGAGAGAAGGAGGCATAAAAAATAGATGTACAGATGGAAAAGGTGACAGAAAGGGTTAGTATAATTAAGAACAATCTGTTTAAAGCCGGGAAATACAATGACTAGCAGCATAACAAATCATAAAGAAATTAGGTCAGTAGCTAAAAGTCTTCTCACTAGGAAACATGAATACTTACAGTTGCCCCCATCTTTTGATGGGGCTATACTCTCTACCATGAGCCCATTCTAAGCTGAAATTTTCATAAGTCAAAAATGCATTTCCCATGTCTGAATTACCAAAGCTAAACATCGAAGTTAAACAGTACACTCCCTGGGGTGCAGGTGGGTTCCTCTGATAATATGGAAGCTGCCTCCCACCTATAGCTCTCTAGTCTATGAAAATATCTTTCTGCAGATACATGGTGGGGGAGGGGGTAGTCCAAATTCAATAAACAGTTGCTACTGAATGTATAATTTTTATATCATTAAAAAAAAAGTTCAAAGTGTTTCATAAGCCAGGGACCATCTATATAATCTCCCATAACGTTTTACAGATAACTGAAAAATCGAGAAACTTCATCGGCCTGAGAAACATATAACCTTGATATCTAAACTAGAAATAAACAATACAAGACTTACAGACCAGCTTCACTGATAAATATAGTTCAAAAATCTTAAAACCATGGGGCTGGAGAGATGACTCAGAGGTTAAGGGCACTGGTTGCTCTTCCAGAGAGGTCCTGGGTTCAATTCTCAGCACCCACAGGGTGGCTCACAACCATTTAGAATGAGATCTGGTACCCTCTTCTGTTGTGCTGGGATACAAGCAGAACACTGTGTACATAATAAGCAAATCTTTTATCTTAAAAACAAGTAAATCCAAAAATGTATGCTAGAGGAAACAGGTTTCAGTGGAGCATGCTGGATGTCTCTGGTTTTGTTTGAGAACTGTAGAACTTGGTGCTGTTGATGCACAGCATGCTCTATTCTGTACTTTTCTACTCTCATTGAATATGTAAGGTTCCATCTACAGCAACCATAACATATTCCTTAAATAATGACAACGATCATGGAATCAACCAGATTCAATATCAGAAAAGTCAGTTAATGTAGTTTACTAATAAGCATGGTATATATGAAAATAGCCCAAATATCAAATGGATCTACAATCCTTTTAAATAAAAATGCTTCATTTAAGAGTATTTGATTAAAATAAGATTCAGTAAAATATTGAGATGTTGTAAGACTAAAAATAAAAGATTTATAACACAACAACTAACCAAAAAGAGATAGCAGTGCTAATGCTGGATCAGATATGCTTAAGATAAAAGGCCCGGATGGCCTGGATGTGGCTCAGTGTAAGGATGCTCTAGCCAGTGCAAGTCCCGGATGATCTCTCGCATCTCTAGCACCTGGGAAAGACAGGATGCAATGGCAAATTATACACAATGGGACCTGTACAGGGCAGATTTGTGTATTGTCCATATTTTGAAGCTGGATGTGAGGAATCAGCAATGCTTTCTATTTGCCCTTTTGTTCTTGGTAATGGTTTTGTTTGTTTTGCTTGTTTTACAAGGTCTTGCTGTGTACCCTAGGCTGGCTTTTAACTCACGATAGTCTTCAGACTAGCTTTGAATTTTATCTTCCATACTCGGCCATCTGAGTGAGGCTAATGGGCATGCAATGCCATGTCCAGGTGTATCATGTCTTTAAAAACACTGCTCAGGGGCTGGCTGCTCTACTAGAGAACCTGACTCAGTTTCCAGCATCCACAAGGTGGCTCACAACCATCTGTAACTCCATTTATAATTCCAGGGGAACTAGGCACCCCTTTTGGCCTCCTGAGGCACCAATGGTGCAGATGTACATGCAGACAAGGCAGTCAAACACACAAAATAAATCTTCAGACAAAACTGCTACTTAATTTTTAAAGGATTGTTTGGTTATAGAAACTCGTCACTTAATATTTAACGATATCAAAAGCTATTTTTGGGAATCTTTGCTTTGATTTGACTTGTGTCTGTGTCGAGTGGCAGTGAATCTGTCTGGAAATAGAAAACTTGGGAAAAACTGTAGAACCAAGGTGTTATTTTTAATTCTCTCAACACTGAAGGCCTGTGGTTTTCCCATGATTTTACTCACTTAGACCACAATGTGTTTGGGTTTCTTTGAAGCTACATAGAGAAAAATAAACCAGTTATTATAAAATGCCTTTTCTAAATCAAGGGTTAATGTTAGTAACCAGTGATTAGTCTGCAACCAAAATGCGGCTTCTCTCACCAAAGCATTTCAAAGGGACTGTCTATTTTTATATAGTGTGGGAAATAATTACTTATTTTAATGTTTGTGCTCCTTCAGGAAGATGTGTGAATCTGATATTAGGATGGAATCGGGTAGTGATGCTAAGTTGGTGTTCTGAAGGGCTCCTTGGTTTATTTGAATTATTTTTTTTTTTTTTACAAAGGTGCCCGCTCCAAGCCGGGACGAAGACACAGTATGGAAAATATGGAACTTATGAAGTTAACACCAGAAAAGGTTGGCAGATTTATGTTTTAAATTTCCATGAACTTTAAAAGTATTTCAGTAACTTTTAAGTAAAAGAGGTTAAGCCTTGTCCTATGTGGGTATCACTTAAAAATTTGCTTTAAAAAAAAAAAAAATTGGGCTGGAGAGATGGCTCAGTGGTTAAGAGCACCGTCTGCTCTTCCAGAGGATCCGGGTTCGATTCCCAGCACCCACATGGCAGCTAACAACTGTCTGTAGTTCCAGTTCCAGGCAAACACCAAGGCAAATAAATAAATAAATAAATAAATAAAGTTTTAAAAAAAAATTGCTTTTAACTAGAACCAGAAAAAGTCCAGTGCAAAAGGAATGAGTACACAGCCTGCTGTCATGTGCTTAATAAAGATAAGTACAAACATATATTCTTTGTAGGTTTATGTAGCATTTCTGGAAAAGCACATAACAAAAGTTATAGTAGCTGCTCTATAAAGTGCCTGGGATAGGCTAGAAATATTTTATAGGCTATTTTAAACTCTTTGAGCATTTTGCCTTGTTAAAAGAAAAATTAATTGAAAGGATATCAGGTAGAATAAAAGCAAGAACAATACATTCAATTGCATAGCAACATCATTGCAAAGCTCTGTGTGTGCCCAGGCCACATGTCAGGGAACAACCTCGTTCCTCCACCTTTTAGTAGAGAAGGCATGTATGTGTACCAGCAGGTGAATAAATAAAGGGCAGAAGACAGCTTGTATGAGTTGGTCCTCTCCCTCCATGGGGTGGGTCCCGGGATCACACTCAAGTCATCAGCCTTGGCAGCAAGTAGCCTTCCTTACCTCCAGAGCCGTCTTTCAGCCCCCACCTTGCTTTTTGAGACAATGTCCCTCCCCTACTCTCCCTCTGCACAGAATAGCAGGAGCTAGCTGGCCCACGAGCTTCTGTCTGATTTTCATTCATCCCCCTCCCCCACCAGGACCCCTGGGATTACAGATATGCACCACTACTGATTTTCTCAGCGGCAAGTACCAGTCCTGCTGGACCATTTCCCCCGCCCGCCCATGACACTCTTTCCACCTTTTTATGCAAGAATCATCTTTCCTAAGCTGTGTTTTCTCAGTGTAACTACCCTGTGGATCCTAAAACTCATTCTAGACCAGGAGGCCCTGAACTCACAGAGCTCCCCCTGCCTCTGCCTTACCGGTGTGCTGGAATTAGCTGGAATTAAAGGTGTGTGTATTACCACCACCTGGCATGTTTGTTTTTGACAGTAGGTGCAGAGAAGAGATTATAATTGTAAGATGTTATTAGAAGAGAAATCAAGACTATTTTCACTTTCTTTTTTTTTTTTTAAACTTTATTTCTTTATTATTTATTTATTTATTTGCCTTGGTGTTTGCCTGGAACTGGAACTACAGACAGTTGTTAGCTGCCATGTGGGTGCTGGGAATCGAACCCGGGTCCTCTGGAAGAGCAGACGGTGCTCTTAACCGCTGAGCCATCTCTCCAGCCCCTATTTTCATTTTCATGTATTTTAATTTACAATGTTGAAATAGGCCTTTGTTGCCTTGTATTATAAAGTACTTTTTTTTAAGAAAAGTATTTATTATGTATACAGTATACAGAAGATGGTACCAGATTTCATCATAGATGGTTGTGAGCCATTGTGTGGTTGCTGGGAACTGAACTCAGGACCTCTGGAAGAACAATTGGTGCTCCCAACCTCTGAGCAATCTCTCCAGCCCCCAGTACTTTCTTTTTTAAAAACTTTATTTATTTTACATCCTGGCTGTAGCCTCCCCTCACCCAGTCCTTCTCCCCCACCCCCAATCCCCTTCTCTTCTGTCTTCTTCCAGAAAGCAGGTCTCCCATGAGTATCAACAAAACATGGCATATCAGGTTGGGCAAGATGATCCAGTATGAGGAGTAGGGTCCCAAAAGCCAGGAAAAGAATCGGAGACAGCCCTTGTTCCCACTGTTAGGAGTCCCACAAGAGGACCAACTACTGTAACATATATGCAGAGAGCCCAGGTCAGCCCCATGCAGGCTCCCTGGCTGTCAGTTCAGTCTCTGCCAGCCCCTATGAGCCCAGGTTAGCTGGCTGTATGAGCCTTCCAAGGGGTCCTTGACCCCTCTGGCTCCTACATCCCTTTCTTCCCCTCTGCAGTATTTTCTTATAAAATAGACTCATTATAGAAACTTTAGAAAATTATAAACCAGAAGAATCGGTAATCCCCATCCCAGTAGTAACTGCAAATATTAATAATTATCCAATATTCATTTGAATGGTAGATGCTATCTTCTAATGGGCAGTCATGCATCAAGAACATGCTGGGTAAGTTAGCTGTAACCCTAACACAGAGCAGGATGAGGTGGGACTGAAAGCTGGAGGCCATGGGTGACATGTGTGAACCAAAGTTCATCTTTGCATTCCCCTGAATGCTCTTCTGCTGTTCTTATATCTAGCATACAGTTTATAAAAGATTGATACTTTTTACATAACTAGCCTCAAAAAGTCCCAAATGTTTTGAATCTTATCTAAGACTTTTTTTTTTAACTAAACAGCTGACAATTTTATTTTCACATTTCACAATATAAATGAAGGCGGCATGATCTTATCCCACTTCTCCCATTCAAATCTACTGTCAGGAAGGGGACCCCTTCCTTGTCATGCAGCTAGAGAACACTCAGGCTCAGACTGTCATCTCCTGATGAAACAAAACAACAAATACAAACTGATAAAGAGCCTTTCTGCTCTTATCTGTCTGGCCCAGTCATGCCAGGGCGAGTTGGCACCATCATAGGGCGAGCAGGAGGTCTCATCATTGGGGGCCCCGGCATCATGGGCATGTGGCCACCCATGGGTGGCCTCATTCCAGGAGCCAGTCCCAAGGGCATCATCCCAGGAGGCGGTGAACCCATCATTGGCATCATAGGAGGGCCTCCCATGTGGGGTGCAGGCATCATGCCAGGGCGAGGAGGACCCGGAAGACTGGGGGGAGGTGGGATCATGGCCCCTGCAGGAGGAGGAGCAGAGAATGGAGCTGGAGGTATCTTTCCTTGTTGAATGCAGCCGTTGTTTTGTCAATCAGGCTCTGGGCCTGCTCCTCCATCCATTTCTGGTAGTAGTCTTTCACATTCTCTTTGTGTTTCCGACCACTACAGTGTGTCTTCCTCACAGAGGGAGAATCATGAGTAAGATACGTATCACAGTAGTCACAATAAAACTTGGGCATGCTGCTCCACAGGCTGTTGGCCACCCGCTTCCTCGCCCTCTAAGATTTTTTAAAATTTTAATGTTTAAATTTTAAGAAGATGGGCCTGTGAGATGGCTCACTGGGTAAAAGGTGCTTGTCACTCAGCCTCACAACCTAGACACAGACTCCTCCAAGTTGTCCTCTGATCTCTATATGTGCGTCCTGACAGCTAGTAAATAAATGTACAACCCAGGGATCTGTGATCCTCCATGCTGACAGTGTATAACCCAGGGATCTGTGATTCCCCATAATGACAGTGTATATATAACCCAGGGTCTGTGATCCCCCATGCTGACAGTGTATATATAACCCAGGGATCTGTGATCCCCCATGCTGACAGTGCATCACCCAGGGATCTGTGATGCCCCATGCTGACAGTGTATAACCCAGGGATCTGTGATTCCCCATAATGACAGTGTATATATAACCCAGGGTCTGTGATCCCCCATGCTGACAGTGTATATATAACCCAGGGATCTGTGATCCCCCATGCTGACAGTGCATCACCCAGGGATCTGTGATTTCCCATGCTGACAGTGTATAACCCAGGGATCTGTGATCCCCCATGCTGACAGTGCATCACCCAGGGATCTGTGATTTCCCATGCTGACAGTGTATAACCCAGGGATCTGTGATCTCCCATGCTGACAGTGTATAACCCAGGGATCTGTGATCCCCCATGCTGACAGTGTATAATCCAAGGATCTGTGATGCCCCATGCTGACAGTGTATAACCCAGGGATCTGTGATCCCCCATGCTGACAGTGTATATATAACCCAGGGATCTGTGATCCCCCATGCTGACAGTGTATAACCCAGGGATCTGTGATCCCCCATGCTGACAGTGTATAATCCAAGGATCTGTGATCCCCCATGCTGACAGTGTATAACCCAGGGATCTGTGATGCCCCATAATGACAGTGTATAACCCAAGGACCTATGATCCCCCCATGCTGACAGTGTATAACCCAGGGATCTGTGATTCCCCCATGCTGACAGTGTATAATACAAGGATTTGTGATCCCCCTATAATGACAGTGTATAACCCGAGGATCTGTGATCCCCCATAATGACAGTGTATTACCCACGGGTCAGCTTTCACACCTTGCTTTCCACTTACAATTGATAGGTACCAAATTGGAACAGTGAAATTCTCACTAAACAAAAACCTCTTATTGCCAAACCTTCTGCAAAGCTACTGTTTGTCAACAGACTGAAGGGGAAGAAGTACAAAAGCAACAGCAGCACCAAAGTCCTCCAGGACGCCAGCAACTCCATCGACCACCGAGCTCCAAACCCTCAGAAGGTATTACATCCCAACTGTTAGGTTTGAAGGCCCAATTGTAATTAGTTTTCTTGTATGCATAGCCAATTGTTGATAAACAACAAGTAATATATGTATTAGTCAAAGAATGTGCCGCTTTCAGTTTTCTAGTTCTCAGCTAGGACCTGCTCTGGTCATAGATAAACTGCCCCATTGTTCTGGACAGTAATTATTACTATTTTAAGTCACTGTTGCAAAAGTACTATTTATTTTACTGTTATTTGCTAGTAAGACTAACTTGTTTGAGGTCAGAACAAACTGAGTTCAGATATTGTAGAGTATTATTTTTTAATGAATTAGCTAATTTTATGGCACTATAAATAGTGGAACAGAAGCCGGTGGATCTTATCTTCATAGATTTTTAAATAGACACTAGCTTATACAGAAGTATTTAGTCGCATCAGCTTTTATATTTCATCATATACTGAAGCCATAACCACTTTATTAAGAAAGTATACTAGTTTACTGAATTTAACTTACTCAAAATAAAGACACTTCGGCCTTATAGATCACTATCAAAGAACTCTCTAAGCTAACTAGGTACTCTATATTCTGATAAAGAGGATCAGAATATTCTTTACCAACTCCCATTTTCACTCAATGAAGGTCTTGTTAAAAAATGTGTTTTTTTAAAATCAAAATTCCGTGCTCGCTTCGGCAGCACATATACTAATATTAAAATCAAAATTCCACTGGCTGTATAACCTGGCAGTATCTTTTCTTTGGTTTTTGGCTAACAAAAGGAAGCATTTCAGGGCTGTGTATAGATAGATGATCCAGGGATGCAGCAGAACTAGGGCTCCAGACTGTCTTCAGCGGACACTCTGAACTGAGCTGAAATCCCTGCACTTTTGAAACCTAAAACTTTTGTGGGTTAGGGTTAGGTTAGGGTTCTTGTTTTGATCTGGGGGTTTCTTGAGTCAAGGTCTTCCTAAACCGTAGACCAAGATGACTAGGATTACTGGTATGGTCCACTATGCCCAGCCCTCATGTCATGTTTAGAATTGTAAATTACAAGTCTTTTGCACCTATAACAAGGTCTTGGTGGTAACATGACTATAGCTTATAAGCACTTCATTTCCAAATATCAGATTCAGTTTAACTCCTGACTCAACTATTTTTCCCTGTCTCGTTTATAGGGTGGGTTCTCCGTCCTCTGCCTCCACCTAGAAAGCTAGGTGTTCCTCTAGATACCCTTTCCTGTGTTAACCACACCTGATCATTTGTTCTTTGCATCTGTATGTCTCACTTCTAGAAAACTCTCCCAAGTCTTCATCTAATACTTACCTCTTATCTAGGCTTGTAGGTTAGACTTGACCTCACCCTACTCTCTCGTTTTGTTGTTGCTTGGATCCATTTGGGGGATCTGTATAGAACTGTTTAATGCTGGCTGTGCTGCCACTGAGGTTCAGAACTCAGTATTTTGTCTACAAAGGCTGATGCTTTCTTAACCTGCCTCTACCTTTCAGTCCATTGTCCTATAAACAAACCTTTAGAACTGTATCAGTATAAAGCATCTCCAACTCCCAACGCCTGTTCATTTTTAAGAGCCAATACAAATACATGAGACTTTAACTAATTTACTCCCTTCTTAGACCTATAACATTTTTGTATATATACCTTTATTCTAACACTTATGGCAAATCAATTGCTTATATTAGACATTACATGCACCATTTAGATTTGGATTTGGAGCAGTCCAAATAAAAGGCCCCCTCCCTTCTTCAAATCCTTAATAAAAAGGACTTTGGAGGGGGAGGGGTTTCCTGAGGATTTATGCATTTGGTCCCTAGCACTGGCACTCCCCACATGGAAAAAGACCTTTGGGATTGTTATGTTAGGAAAATATACTTGCTTTCCCAGTTAGTTTACAAAAATTAATTTACTTAAATTCTGTTGTAGAGTCGATGAGGCTGGAGTGCCTCTGTCTTGCTAATACAGCAGCACAATGCCATTTCATCCTGACAAGCCTACACGCATACAGGCACGATCCACTCACTGTATCATGTCTTTTAGGCATGCAGTGGGTTCTACCCACCTAGGTCTGCATTTCTTAGACTCCAACAGTTGTCATGACTGCACAGTGGTCTCTGTAGCATTTCTCTAGAGACTGAGGTGTTTTTTTCTTGTAGTAGAGATTAAATCTAGGACATCAAACAAGCTGTGTAATCTACCACTGAGCTACAACATCTTCAGAACTTCTGTAAAAAATTTTTGGGACACTCTCACCAAGTTGGCCAGACTTGGCCTTGACCTTTGTGATCCTCCTGCCTCAGTTTGTAAGAAGCTAGGATCATAGTTACAATGTCTGAGCCAAGCTTCAGCTATATTTCTTTTGTCTAAGAAATATAAAAATTAAAAGTAATTCTTGTGGGGTCAGTATAGGAGTATTTTATTAACAACATTGAATTCTTTTTGAAAATAAAAGGCCAGTTTTTGTTTTTAATCTTTATCCTTTCCTTGTGGCATTTGATTACATCATGATGCTCATGAGTGACCTAAGGATAAAGGAATAATTAAGCATAGGAGGTTTTCTTTGTTTTAGAAAATCAGTGCAGACACCATTGGAGATGAAGGATTCTTTGACTTACTAAGGCGATTTCAAAGCAACAGGATGGATGACCAGAGGTGCCACTTACAAGAACACTGTCCCACAGCCTCCACAGCAGCCTCTTCTACCCCCAGGATGATAAAAGGCAAGCCGTCTTCCTTGCTCCTTCATCTTATTTATGGGGCACAGTCAAGGCTGGCTTTGGATTCCTCATCCTCCTGCTTTTCCCCAGTTTTAATAGTTAACTGTCTCTGGTACTTCTCGTTATAGGAAATGCTGTATGTAAAAGATCCCATAATCCTAGCACGTGGCACTGAGACAGGAGTATTAAAGCGAATTCAGAGCCAGCCTGGGCTATTAGATAGTGAAACCCTGACTCAAGAAAACAGGCTACTACTAAATAGTAGAGCATACTAGAAGACAGTAGGTGCTTCCTCTGCAGCACCACACACACACAAGGTATCTATTTATATATTATATACAAATAACAAAGCATCTATTTCAATTCTAAAATTTATAAGTCTAAAATACATTACTTATATTGTTTTATTGCGCTACTAAAAGATGGTTTTTACCATAGATTAAGATTGGCCAGTCTCAGGCAGGTGGTGGTGGTGTGCACCTTTGGTACCAGCACTCAGGAGGCAAAGGAAGGCCACGCTGGTTTTCAGAGTGAGTTTCAAGACAGCTAGGACTACACAGAGAAACCCTGTCTCTAAAAACTGGAGGGGGAAAGAAAGAGACTGATCAGTCTTTTAACTCTAGTTCACTAAATGATTCTCATCGAGAGCATGGGAGAGAAATAAAGCAACAAATATTAGATGAAATTATATAAAGAAAAAACCACCCTGTTTGTTCCCTTTCTGAACTCCTCAGTTATCTGGGTGAGCACTACATCCAGGGAGATGTGAGCCAGTCCTTCCCAGCGTGTTGGCAAGGCCACAGAGTGACGCCCTGCAGGACAGCAGGGTGGAGAAGAGCAGCACACAGGTAGATGTTTGTGCATTTTTAACATTTTCGGTTTTTTCTTTTCCACCTGCCCATAGCACCGTCTGTTTCTGTGGTGTCCCCCAACACAGATGAGTTTTTAGATCTTCTTGCCAGCTCACAGAGCCGCCGTCTGGAGGACCAGAGGGCCAGTTTCAGTAATTTGCCAGGGCTCCGTCTGATAAAAAACAACCAGTCTGTACTTGAGCACCTGATCACAAGTGACAAGAAGGAGCCTGATGAAGACTTCTTCGACATCCTCGTCAAGTGTCAGGTAAATGCTTGTATACATTCCATCTGTGGACTCGCTCAGGCAGCTCAGCCGTGTTCAGAATCTTATGAAGGGCTCACTGTGTATCGGGTCAGGCCACTCTCTTTTAAATTTTATCTGCATTGGTTTTTCACCTGCATATATGTCTGTGTGAAGGTGTCAGTCAGATTTCCTAGAACTGGAGTTACAGACAGACCATGTGGGTGCTGAGTATTGAACCCAGTCCTCTAGAAGAAGACAGTGCTGTTAACTACTGAGCCATCTCCAGCCTGCATCAGACCATTCTTTTTTTTTTTTTTAAGAAACTTGTTTTTTAATCATTTTTTAATCATTTTTTTTTCAAGATTTTATTTATTTATTATGCATACAGTTTTACAGAAGAGGGCGCCAGACCTCATCATAGATGGTTGTGAGCCACCATGTGGGTGCTGGGATTTAAACTCGGGACCTCTGGAAGAACAGTCAGTGCTCTTAACCGCTGAGCCATCTCTCCAGCCCCCAGACCATTCTTTCTTACTTGCCACATTCAGAATACCATTGAACACTGGAGCAATTACGGATACCATGGATGCTCTTGCTTTTGCAGAGTCCTGCATGTTAATGGGAAGACACAGAGGGCAAGTGTGTACATTCTGCCAGAGAGAGACAGACAGTGGTACTTGCTGTGAAGGAGAGTAAAGGATAAAGGGGCAGTGGGTGATCAGGATGGGTAGTGAGTCGGGGAATATCTGTTGTGTATACAGCTGGTTAGAAAAAAAAAAAAATCTGGATTGCCATTCAGACTATTTGTGCAGAAAGCTTCAAAGTAAGCACAAAAATGTAATCTAGTGGTTAGTTTGTTGGGCCCGGCTGAAGTCATTCTGGAAATGCTACATACAAACCCCTGTGAGACTGGGCAGTTGTTACTGATAAAATTCCAATCTTGAAACTGCTAGTGTCAGATTACTAGTGACATATTGTAATATAAGTACTTATGAAGCCTATTTCTACATAATACTTACTATATTCTCATTCTATCAAGTTTCTGGAAAAGGCCAAAAGAAATGCCTGTAGGTCTAACTTGTGGCTGTCAGACTTGGCACTGTCCTCCCTGTCATTACATTTTAATTTCTCTCCATCTTTAGGGATCCAGATTAGATGATCAAAGATGTGCTCCACCACCTGCTGCCACGAAGGGGCCAACCGTCCCCGATGAAGACTTTTTCAGCCTCATTTTACGCTCTCAAGCTAAAAGAATGGATGAACAAAGAGTTCTTTTGCAGAGAGAGCCAAACAGAGACAGTGAGTTTGGACTAAAGGAACTTTTGCGAAATAATGCTTTGTTGGAATTTAAGCATTCAGGAAAGTGACTAGCAAACCACTAGATGCTGTGGTATATCCCACTAAATATGACTTGTTCTTTCAAAAGATTGGAAAAAGGCTGAATTTCCCTGCAAAGGAGGAAACTACAGCACTGTAGTAGTTACCATGTTTTTAGGGAGTAAATGCTGAAGTACTCAGGGACTGACATTCTTGTAGACTCTTGTTTCAGGGCAGAATGTCCTGTAGGTGCTCCAGCAACTTAACCGTTAGATTCCTTGCCTGGCATTTGTGAACTAGGAATTTAAATGAAAACTACATTAGAAATCAGTACTCTTACTGAGGTCATTTTTTAAGGATCTAGTTGACAATGACTTTTTTATACTTACCCTTGAATACAGTGGATTGCATTGTTTATTGAAATTGTAAATGTCCTATGTAAAAAAGATGAAAAATAGTCATAAAATTCTAGTTTCTTAAGAAAACTATATTCAATATGTTTGTAGGCAAAGCCAATGGGGGAGATAAGAAATAAACTACTTTTAGCATGCTTTGCACTATTTGTCTCTTTTATTACATAATACAGCTAGAAAACAAAAACTATAAGCAGGTAATACATGGGAATTCATATAAGCATGCAGGGCATTGGATAGGCCCTCTCTCCATTCACTCTATTAACATGAGGTTACAAGACAATGTTCTGGCCTACACTTGGGGCAGGCATTTTTCTTACAAGAAAATTCATTAAGAAAGCAAAGACCACACATCATATCAAAATAATGTAAAAATAAGTGTTTATTTTGTGTTTACAGTGGTTCTTAAGACCCCGTAAGTATTAAACATTATTCCATTTAAAAAAGTGCTTTTTAACAGCTCTCTACTCTAACCTCAGTGACATACTTGCTAGTCAGCTGAAACAAGCCTTCTCTCTCGTCTGCAATAATCTGCCTTGATCTGTTCACCTGGTTTTAATCAGGTCTTCCCTGAATTGCTGTACCATTTCAAGAACAGCATGTTGCTTTGCTAGCTGTCAAAGTGGAGTCCATTCCCAAATGGGTATCTGTAATGAAAAAATACAAAGATGAGACTGTCAATGGTTTTAAGTGCTCATTTTTGGATTAGAAGCAATCGGGAGTGCCAACAGTACTGCTTTTCCAGTCATAGGAAGTATGTATTTCCCTTCAGAATTATACCAGAGGTCGAAGGACAGTGCCCACCTTGGGAGTGCATGACCAGTTAGGGTGAGTGGGTCCAGTCCGGAGATAACTGCCTTTACCTACAGACGTTCAGAGCTAAATAACTGCATGCACCCTTTCATCACATGTCTGCTACGGCACTGTCTTAGTGAAAAATCTTTTTGTTTTAGAGGGGGGAATTTTTACCTTCCTGATGAAATACTAGAGACATTTACAATGATAAGAAAGTAATACTGACATATAAAATTAGCTTTTTCAGATACCCAGGTATAAAAAAATGAGGGAATGGCATACATTTGTGTAAAGACATCAAAGTCAACTGTTCTGAATGTCCTTGCTGAAACAGCCTGCCTTAATTCTTGAGTAGTGGTACTGTTTGGAAAGCAGCTGAGTAAAATGTGTAGTGCAGATATGATTACAACAAAGTACACCTGAGAGCATACAAAGACTGCTCTAAGGACTTGTACAAAATATATAAATTGTTTTTTAAAAAGGTCTAAAATGGAGACTGCATTTTAAAATCACAAACAAAAATGTTGATTAACAATCGTTCCACACTTAATACATTTTGTTCTCTTATCTACAGCACCCTGAAAACCAAAATTGCATTTAGCCAAGGTCTGCCATAATAAAACCTGAATGGCATCCATTGCTAGGCTCTGAACATGGAACCTGGGTCTTTCTAAAACCGGCACCTCATGGTGGAGAATAACGACATTCTCAGAGTCACTGATAAGTGTGAAACTGGACTTCTGATAGAACCAGGCCATCCTCAGGTTTGTCTGAGCCCTAATGTAAACTGTATGGCAAGGAAACAGGCCTGGTAACCACAAAGTCACACTGTTCTGCAAGTTGTCTATCTAGCACATAGTTGGACTGACACTGCTCTGGGGCTGAGGCGGCTGCCAGCCTGCATTGAACACCCTTTGCAATGTAAACACAATCTAAATAAAAACCAACCAACCAATTACTCTGTTAGTAAACTAGATTTCAGAGGACCTTCCTCCAGCTAACATTTTTGATTAGGTGGCTCTTCTAAATGCCTGTTAACACTCATTCAGTTGCTTTAATTTGCCATAGCATTCATATAAAAACGTACAAAACCCTGTTCTAAAATTTTTAGATACATCTTAAGAGCTAAGAGTTTCTGTTGGTCTACAGAATCATTAATGGAAAGTTGGCAGCTTTGTAGTAAATTTCAACATATTTTTAGGGAAGGATGAAGAGTTAATACTTTACAGATTTCAGAGATGACTTCATATTGCTTAGCCACAGGGGCTGCTGACAGGATCAGTCCCACATGCTACAGTTCCTGGGCTGTGTGGGCCACCTCCCTGTGGGCTGCAGGCAGAGTCCAGCTTCAGTGGGGCCTTCTCCACTATGGATGAGTCTTCCACAGCCCCTGCAACTTGGCTGCAGAAACCCTTGGCAGACTGGCTGTGTTCTGTTGGGCTGCTGTCTCCTGGAACGCCACCAATCTCTTTAGGGTTTGTTGTCACAATGGATGATTTATGCTTTAAAGTACAGAGAATTACATTTTAACTAGTAAATAAAATGTAAAGGTTTCCTTGCCAATCCTTATCCAAATCTATTTAGTGTACTCCACACATTTTAAAGTCCTGGTTCTAGGGCTGCATCATAATTAAAGCACCAAGCCTCACATAACTGTACATGGAGGAATGGGGACACTTAAGAGGACTGGCCACCAGTGCTACTGTCTCCTCTTGACTGGTGACAATCACTTCATAAATATTCATCAAGCCTGTTTGAAGTTTTAGGTGCTGAGAATATAGGAGCAAAACACAAAAACTCCCATGGGAACCCATTTAAGAGTGGGAATGAATCAGGACAGTGCACAAGAGTATTACATTTGAAGTACAGGCTACATAGAAAAGATGTAGATAGGTGCTGGATAGATAAGATTGTAGATTAAAGATGACATGAGTATGAAGATTGTGTGTATGCGCGCACATCATTTTAAACACAAACAGATGCTCCTGTCACCAAAGTTGAAGGAGCACAGAGGAGAGCAGATGACTGGTAAGGTGGTCCATTGGGGTATGGTAGAGCAGCCGTTCCCAGGCCACTGTGCTGCATGGTTTTCCCTGCCAGTTGGGAAATCATAGAGCGGCCCAGAATGAGTGGCAGGTGATTAACAGCTATAAAAGCTGAAAAACAGTCTCAAGTTATCTATCTGCATAAAAGAATCCATAGCTAGAGTCCTGTCATTTCTAGGTTCTCTTTTACTTACAGCTTTCTCAAAGGTTTCTAGTTGAAACTCGGACATAGCAAATGACAATACCAATTCCTTACTGGGGCAGAAATGGAAATGTCCCTTTAACAGTGGTGCACAATGCAGCTCAGTGGCCTAGCATGTGTGACACCCTAGGTTCAATGCCCTGGACTGCTGATAAACTGAAGTGAAGATGAAGAACTCATCATCTTCCAGGAAAACAGTCCAGCCAGCCAGCCGTGCTGCTTCTTTCTTCTATACTACAGAATCATAGGGATTCTGTTAAGAGAAAGGGAAAGCAGGCTCCTGACCCCTGCTGAGCCCCCACTTCTAGGCTGGGCCTTCGGAGTTCTGCAGCCAGTCCCCTAACATCCTCAGGCCCTCAGTGAGGCCTTCTCTTTGATCCTATCAGAAGAAATTTCAGGAAGACCCAACTGTTGGCTTCCTATTAATTTTCATCAGAAGAACCTACCACCTGTTGTAAAGGATACAGTGAAATGGTATTTAGCATAAAAAGTCAATCTCATTTTCTAGGACTGAACTAACTGTACCACTGGCGAGTTAACTGGCAGAGAGAGGGAAGGGAATTAACACATCTCTGTAAGAAGCCCATGGGCCTAGAGTGAACAGGCAGCAAAATAAACAGTTGCTGACTTACGCTGGGTACCACTTGTTGATGCTCTCGTGCCTCTGTGTCAGGTAAGTCAAATGCCCGCAGCACCTCAGGGCTCTTGTTGCCAGTGTGCAATCTCATATCAACGTCTCTCTGTCTCAAAACATCTCTTTTACATGCACACGTTTTGTCATAAGGGCCTTGCTCGATGGAGTTAGCTTGGCCCCTATAAGAGAAATCTGCATCACCTGCTCCACCATGGAGTCTATAGTCAGGTTCCTTCAGCCGTCTTCTGTCATCTGACTCAATTGCGCGGGGAGGTTCTCTTTCATGACCACCCAAGTGTCTTAGCATGGGAACTGACCTTCCAGCACCATAGCAGAAGCTCTGTAAAGAAAAGCAGCCTGTTCTGAGGACTTAGTGACTGACAGGTAATGAAGGAGGAGCTGTTTTATTCAGGATTTAACAGTCTTAGTATTTGTGAATATAAAAATGTTAATTTCACCTTTTAATTAAAAACTTCTTTTTTAGACTACTAGAGGCCTGTAGTATCACAAATGAGACTCAGAGCCAAATATTGGGGGAAGGCTGAAATATCAGAGAGAGAAAGCACCACAGTCAATTCTCACCCTGCTATCTTGCAACCTTCTCAGCCTTGCTCCTAGTCACTTCTGCCAGTGGCTTTTCCCAGTGCTTCTGTTCTCTCTGGGTTTCTACAAGCCCTTATTTAAAGGCGTGTAGCCTTGAACTCACAGAAACAGAAGAAGTTCTGTCTTTGGAGTTGTGGGATTAAAGGTGTAGGTCACCACTCCTGGCTTTCCCTGTGCTGGGATTTAAAGGTGTGTGTGACTGACTCAGCTGTTTATCTTTGTATTCAAGGTTTAAGAATTTCCTGAGCTGTCTGCCTAGAATTTGACTGTGTGCTCTCTCCCCAATATTCAGGTTTTATTAAATATGTAATATATATCCACAGAGGCCAAAGTAGCCAATGAATGTACTAAATAACTCAATATTAAGTAAATATCTCAATCAACTTGATACACTTTGAATTCATAACAAGAGTATTCTTAGACCTAGGAATTTAAGTGAGAAAGTTCTAGAAATTTAAAATGAAAAGCCTCATCATTGCTCATGTTTCTGTTCATACTCCTATAGGGCGAATGATGAAAATTATTAGCCACTGAACTTCATATCAATCATGCACCAAGGCAGGCCACAAAAAACATTTCAGTCAGTGCACACAGCACTGTGATTCCAAATCCCTGGGAGTCATTTTTAATTCAAACAGCAAGTGCTTTGGGAAGGTCATGGCCATAAACAAGATGCTGAGCCAACTGTGGATAAAAATCTACTCTTGGACCTCCATCCCCAACCTGCTCTTCTGTACACACCCACTCCTCCACCCCTTGCTGTCCTGTGCTGCAAACTCAAACTGGAATAAAGCCTGTTTCTCTAGGAGGAAGCAACCAACCAATTTCTAGAGGATTCAAGTTAAAGCTAAAAACAAATTATTCTAAATCACTGCTATAGTGCCTACAAATACAGGAAGAACTGATTAGAGGACTGTAAAAACCTCCACTCATTAAAAATCACCTTATGCCTCTGAGCACAGTATTATCAATCCAAAGAGGTCTAGTGGTTTTAGAACTGCCTTCTTTATAAATCACGATCTTGATATTATCAGCAGTTAGGCTAAAGTACTAACCAGGACAGCCAATGCTATAATCACCAGCACCGGAATCTGCAGGAGCACGGGAATCTCCTTCATGAGGGCTTTAATGAATTCACCAGTTGCCTTTCCGATGTGCTTTAATGGTTCTGTTACAAAGTTAGTGAATGTAACTGCCAGAGCCTAAAACCAAAAATCAGAGCAACTTAACTTCTTCACAAGACTGAGATATCCACATGCAAAACTTCACTGTAAGGCTCACAGTACACAAGTTAAAACACACATTTTTGTGTATGTGTTTTGAGAGTGGGTCTCTCATGTAGCTCAAACTATAACCTAGTCAGGCCTTGAACTCTCCCACCTCTGCCTCCCATTAGGATTATAGGTACACCACCATGCCCTTAGATCTGAAAACAAAAGGTTTTCCTAGGACAAAGGTTTACTATTAATCCTATCAGTCCTTTATAAAGGCAAAGCAATTTTTTATTACAAAATATATTCTATACCTTTGTTGGTGGAACCAACCAAATAGGGTTGACTAACAACAGCTCATAGTACTTTTGGCATGGGTCATCCTTATAGGTCCATGAACTTCTAAACCATTCTACACAGAGAAACAGACAAAACAATTAAGGAAAAACGAAGTTGTATTTCTTTCAAAAATAATATCACTTTGGTTTTGACCATCCTTGCCCACCCACTAGTAAATTTGGGTAGTTCTATATTTTAAATAGACTCTCTGTAATGTTAATTAGTTCATATCAAGTCAAAAATCATATTTTTAAAATTCATTAAACTCGACAAGTTTTATGGAGACAAAAAAAAAGGTCCACTTTATAGATTTCCAAAGGGAAAATAGTTTTTTTATATACACAAGTAAACATAAGTAAAACTGAGAAGTATGAATAAGACTTGCAGACCAGTTAATATCTAACTCAATAATGTACTGTTGTAGCTGTGTACAATGTTGTAACTGGGGGCAGGGGAATACCAACTAATCTCTAATGATCTCAGTAAAATTTCACTTAAAAAGTCAGCTGTGACAAATTTTTAAGCCAGAACAGTCTTTTAGTTTTCCTTTTTTTAAAAAAAAATATTTATTTTTATTTTATGTGAATTGGTGTTTTGCCCACATGCATAACTGTGTAAGGGTGTCAGATTTTGGAATTACAGACAGTTATTAGCTGCCATGTGGATGCTGGGAATCAAACTCAGGTCCTCCAGAAAAACCAATCAGTGCTCTTAACCACTGAGCCATCTCTCTAGCCCTGTCTTTTAGTTTTTCTAAAGGTGCCTTATGCATGTTTTGAAATGGGCCTTCACTAGAAGAAGCCAAGACCCAAGCTAAACTGGTTTAACCCACAACCTAAAAAGGGGGAACAGAGCTGGAGAGGATTCACAGTATCTATTAACTCCAGTTCCAGGGGATCAGATGCCTTCTTCTGACCTCCCTGGGCACCAGACACACATGTTGTGCACAAAAATACATGCAAAAATACTACACACATTAAAAAAAATTAAGTTAATTGTCGACCTTCTTGTAGACTCTACTGAGAATCTATCTGTGTCAGCCACTACAGACTTGTGTTTACAAAGTGCCTTTGAACATTAAAACACTCCAGTCTAGATTTTGACAGTTACTATTGAGTATTTAAATTTTTTTTTTTAATGTATACAGAGTTTTGCTGTATATGTGCCTGCTGACCAGAAGAAAAAAACAGACTTTACTACAGATGGTTGTGAACCACCATATGGTTGCTGGGGATTGAACTCAGGTCCTCTGGAAGAGCAGCCAGTGCTCTTAACCGATGAGCCATCTCTCCAGCCCCCTTGTTTTGTTTTTTTGTTTGTTTTTGAAAAAGGAGTAAGATAAAACCTGAGTGGACAAAATTCTAACACAGAACTACATCTCATACCTTTTATCTTGAGACAGTGTCTTACTAAGTTGCTGAAGCTTTGATCTAACTTGAGAGCCTCTGAAGTAGCTGGATTACCCATTACCCTTCCCAGCCTGGCTCGTGCACCCTGTACATGTTCTTCTATTAAAGACAGTCATAGGAAGCCTCACCTGGCATTCCATCATTTTGTCATTACTGGTGAGTTTGGCTTTTTCCCGTTCTCAGAAATTCTATTAAAATAATGGCAAGTAAACACCTTACCCCAGAGACTCCCAGTCCAGTCCATCTTCTCGGCACACACATTATTTAGTGGCTCCATCTTGGCAACATTAGCCTGGTGCTGAGCAAAAGCTACCTGACCAGAATACAGGAGGCATAAGAGAGCGGTCAGTCAAGACTTGCCTTGATTTAAAGAGCCAACCACATGGCAGACACTCTCTCTCAGCTCCCTCTTCCCTCCCTTTCTCTTTCTCTCTCTCTCTTCCCTTCCCCCACCTGTTCCCCCAATAAACTCAACATGGCTTCCTGGACAAAAAAAAAAAAAGACTTGGCTTAGAAATCCAACACAATTTATCCCAACCTTTTCTTTTCTCTACCATTTATCTGGACAGGACCTTTTTATTCTTTTTTTTTTTTTTTTTTTTTTTTTAAGTTTTTTGAGAACTGGCCTGGAATTTATTCTGTAGATCAGGCTGTCCCCCTGCCTCTGCCTCATTAATGCTACTATATGTGGCCTAAATGAAGAAGAACAAGATTTTTAGACTGGCTATTTTCAGCTCCTCGTAAAGCACTCTTTCCCCCTTGTTTTTTTGTTTTGTTTTTGAGCAAGGCCTTTTGTAGCCCAGGCTGGCCTTCCTATAGTAGCTGAAGATGACCTTGAACTCCCGATCCTCCTGCTCCCACCACCAGCACTGGGTGACAGATGTGCAGCACCACACCAAGCTAGAAAGGCAGCCTTAATGCAATAAAAAAAATTTAAAAAATGTCGCATATCACCTTTGTACATAACTCTGATGAGCTATATTTATAAACCTTTTGTCGTTGTTTTAGAGATGAGGTTTCTATGTAACCCTGGCTATCCTGAAACTTCCTCTATAGACCAGGCTGACCCCGTTCTCACAGAAGCCTCCCCACTCACTAAAAGGCATTGTGCCACCACTGCCCAGCAAGACTATTTTTGAAAAGGAATTCACATATAGTTCATGCCATGACTGAAAATATAAATAATTCAAGTTCTTTTATAGTTCATGATAAAATGTTGTTTTGCTATGGGTGGGTTTAACTAAATGATTAGTATCCAATAACTGGCTGAAAAAACTGCCTAAGTATTAAATATGTACAGTTATTTACACAGCACTCACAGCATATTAGGTCTAAAGGGCCCAAAGATAACTGCAAATACTGAGAAGAGCTATGTAGCTTATATGCAAGTGCGATCTGTGAGAAGGGGTGTCCAGAGCCAAGCTTCTTTTTCATCTGCCAGGTGTACACTTTCCATAAACCACATTCCCAGAGAAATTCACTGAAGTAGTGAATACTCCCCAAGACCTACACGTTAATGAGAAAGTGATCTGCTGTTTCAGGACAACAGGAACCAGAGCAAAAGTAAAGGAAGTGTAACACTGATTTCATCGGGAGGACTCGCTGTCAGGAAGACTGAAATTAAAATGTCTCTCAGTGGTTATACTATTCTGTTTACAACAGTAGTCCTTTTAAATGTCTACAAACTTATTCCAACTTTGAAAGATAATTAAAATGCTGGAAAATTTTGGGGAAAAAAGTAGCTCAAAAATATCAACAGGCCACATGTGGTGACATGCCTTTAATCCCATCACCTGCAAGGCAGGCAGAGTTGAGTTCAAAGCTAGCCTAGTCTACATATAAAGACCCTCTCTCAAAAAAGTAAAAACAGATGAAAATTCAAACAATGAGTATTCATAGTAATAAAATTATAAGTGAGTCTTGGGGCTGGAGAGATGGCTCAGAGGTGAAGAGCACTGACTGTTCTTCCAGAGGACCTGAGTTCAATTCCCAGCAAAACCACATGGTGGCTCACAACCATCTATGATGAGGTCTGGTGCCCTCTTCTGTAAAACTGTATGCATAATAAATAAACAAATCTTTAAAAAAAAAAAAATTATAAATGAGTCTTAAAATTAGCTTACTTATATCTCTTATTTTTAATTTCTCTATAGTGAACATACCTAACTTTTATGTTTAAAAAGCCTAATTTTTAGAGATAACATTTTCTATAATTATTTTGGTGTCATTTCTAACAGGGAATAAAAGCCCATATGTCCATTTTTCTCTGTGATGGCCAAGAGCAAGCAAGTGATGAAAAATAGAACTGCTTTTCTTCACTAACTAATCAGACCCCTGAACCACAATGTGGTTGATAATTACCAATTTATTTATTCCTACTACTGACAATCCAACCACCGTCTTCAACCATAGCTGAGACAAGGCTACTACTCTAAGAGTGGATTATAGTCTCTGGTTACTATGAATTTACATTTTACTAAAAAACAAAAACATCTAAACATT
Organism: Sigmodon hispidus; assembly: GCA_004025045.1. NCBI lineage: Eukaryota > Metazoa > Chordata > Mammalia > Rodentia > Cricetidae > Sigmodon > Sigmodon hispidus. The sequence continues at coordinate 106,325 of PVIH01002915.1, forward strand.
GATACCTTATATAGATATATCCAATTCCATCCCAAACTGAAGAGAAAACTGATGATAAAAACACGTCTCAACTGTGTGTACCAGCGAACATATGTCCACAGTTCCGTAGCCACCAACATCACAATGCAGAGAAGACACAGGAGCACCTTGTAAACAGAAACGGAAATCAGAGTCAGTGCTGAGTGGTCTTCCCCGCCAGGGAGGCAGCCCAGCAGGCTAATGCGCATGCCATCATCCTGGCAAGGTGAGCTCAATCCCAGGACACACACAGCAGACACACAAGTTGTCCCCTGACCTCTGCACATACTCACACACACATATATATTATGCACACAAAATAAATGAATGTCATTTTTAAACAGCCTTAAAAAGACTAGACTCAAACAAAATCATTTATACAATTTCACTGCTCATTCATGGCTGTAATGAGGAACTGAGAACAGGTTCTCAATTCTGTTGGCATTTTGGAAGTACTGTCTCAGTGGAAGCTTCTACATCAACCTCATGTCATCGTACCATAAAAACATTATATGGATCCACGCCAAACGAGTCTTCAAATCGCCACTTCCATGCTTCTGAATCATGATGCTTAAAATTGATTAAAATATCACTTAATGCATCATCCAAGGCTCCTGGCTTCCACTCCTGTCCATCGAGGAACTTCTGTATCTCCAACAGTGTCTGTCTTGTAAGGAGAATCTCAGCATCATAACGCATATCAACTTTGTTTTCATCAGGCTGCATCAGTCACCAAAAGACAAACAGAAACACAAAGTCAAGCCTGTGACCTGTTTTGGTGACTGGAACATATGACCAGACCTAACAAGTCTGCTGCCAACACCTAGTTCAATTCTGATGACAGAAACAATAAGGAAAAACAGCACATGCACTTACAAATGAGCTTTGGATCTACTTCTCAGCCTTTCAGCTAAGAATGAGTGTAAAAATGAGCTTTAAACATAGGATACAAGATGCAGAATTATCAGTGTTCATCATGTCTTGATTCCCCAAACTGAAACAGTGATTCTTAAAAGGTAAATAGTAAACAAACAAACAAAATATATGGGAAATGGGAGGTAGAGTTGCTGCCCAGTGGTAGCACTATGGCCCAGCATGTGCAAGGCCCTGGGTTTGCTTCCAGCACTGCAAAATAATACAAAGAACTTTCACTATCATAAGTAACATATGTGCATGATACACAATTCCATGAAGGCAGACCTACCACAATAAACAGCAAAGGGAAAGGCTACTTAAAACACATTTTTCTGTCCTCAAAGGATATTTAACAATTTATAGCTATGAAAGTAGGGGAAAGGGAAAAATGAGAAAAAAAGGTTAGGACAGGATTATCTCCCGCCTGCTTAGTTCCACTAGGGGAGTTGATGGAGCTAGTCCTCAGAGTCTGAGGTGTAGGCCGCTGACCTCCCAACCAGCACCACTGTGATGCTGGATGGTTCCTACAGCCTTTCATAAACAGCTTTTGGGGAAAAGGGAAGCAGGTTATTTTCTGTTAAAGCACAATGAGGCTCCATTACTTCACTTTCTAGTTGGGTTTTCTGGGGGGTGTGGGAGTTGGAGGGGTGGAATACAGGCTGGCCCAGAACTGAAATTCTCCTGCCTCAATCTCTAGTGCTAACATGACAGATATATGTCACATGCATGGCACAACTTCTCACATTATGTGAAACAAATAATGTTAGTATCTACTACAACGATTAGAACCATGAGATCAAATACTTACAAGTCCAAGCTTGCCAGCTTCAATTAAAATCTTATTTAGATATCTCCTAAAAACAGGATTACTTTGACTTTCATAATCTTTCATTTTCTTCTTTTCACAGTCATCAACCTGTAATCATACAATCCAGTCAATAGCATCAAAGGCTAATGAGAAGTTCAAGTTCTAGGTTGTGGAGTATTAGGTGAAGATTGCATTCATTCATGCTGTGGAATATTAGTTTACTGATGCAAAGATGTGTTGCATTCTTTTATGTTGCATTTTTTTTTTTTAACTCTGTAAAGCTGTGCTACTTTGCTGCCTAAAACACCTGACTGAGCTAATAAAGAGTTGAATGGTCACTAGCAAGGCAGGAGCAAGGATAGGAGGGGCTGGCAGGCAGAGGGAATAGATACGAAGAGAAATCCAGGCTCGAAAGATAAAGAGAGAAGAAGAGGAGAGGGCGCCAGGAGCCAGCCACTCGACCAGTCACAGAATAAGACTGCAAGACAGACATAAAAAGAAAGGAAAAAGCCCAGAGGCAAAATGTACTTAAAGACAAACAGGGTAATTTAAGTTAGAAAAGCTGGCTAGAAACAAGCCAAGCTTGGGGGAGGGTTAGGATGCACTCATAAGTAAGAATTGTTAAGTGTCCATGTATTTATTTGGGAGGTATGCGGCCCCTAAGGAGAGGAAAAACAAAAGCTACATTGTGGCCTAATGGTGCTCTCACAATTAAGACAAGTTATTAAGACTTATTTTTTGTCTGACATGTAGGATTTCCTGTAAGCATGCATAAAGAAAGGGCTAGTAAGCAAACAGAAGCCCGCACAGAGGGCTTGACTCTGATCTCTGTGTCAAGATCTCACGGATGGACTCAGCTCCCTTCACTCGGTCTTCTGTCCCTTACTCTCGCTGATAAAAGTTTCACATCCACCTTTTCTCTTTACCTCGTCACTGTGCCTCTTTGGACCATCAGCACCTGTGCACCTCCTCAATGACTACACAATAACCTCTCTCTCCATTCCAGCCCTTTCCATGCTGCAGCCATTTCATCGTCTATACAACCAACACAATGGCTTTCACAGTGACCAGAGAATACACTCAAAACCTTTAACACTATTTCCTTTTAGATAAACTCTACATTTGGGGGGCGGGGAACAAGCTGGGTGGTGGCTCATGCCTTTAATCTCAGCATTGAGGAGGCAGAGGCAGGTGGATCTCTGTGAGTTTAAGGCCAGCTTGGTGTAGTCTGATATTTCTGGTCCAGCCTAGCCCCAAGGTTTGTACCCGCAGTCCTGCAGGAGCTTAGCCCCAAATAATCACACAAAGGCTTATATTAATTATAAACTGTTTGGCCTACAGCTCAGGCTTCTTGCTTGCTAACTCTTATACTCTTAAACTAACCCAGATTTCTATTTATGCTGATCCACGTGGGTTGGTAACTTTTTGCTCAGTGCAGCATTCTCATCCCACTTCCTCTTCATCTAGCTGGCATCTGTCCTTTTGTTCTTCCACTTCCCAGAATCCTCCTAGTCTGGTTGCCCCACCTCTACTTCCTGTCTAGATACTTGACCAATCAGCATTTTATTAAACCAATAGGAGTGACAAATATTTACAATGTCCCACAGCAGCCTGGTCTACAGAGTGAGTTTCAGGACAGGCTCCAAAGCTACATAGAGAAACCCTGTCTTGAAAAAAAAAAAAACAGAAAAAAATTTTCTTAAAGTTTGAAAAGAGCTACCCACACTAAAGAGTAACTACCCTTCATATTTGGAAGAACAACTGTTAGAACCTTTAATAAGCCAATTTACTTATCTGCTCTCCTGTTACATCAATGGCTCAGCAGTGTAGCAGGTGATAATCTCATAAGAAATTATAAAAATGTTATTACAAACACAGTAAGTACTATTTTACAAAACAAAATGTAACTATATCATATGGATAAAAACATGTAATTGTATAGAACACAGAAACACAACAAATATGAAAATCAGCAAAGACGAGAAAACAAGGAAGCGTCTTAGGGTCACTACTGCTCTGATGAAGCACCATGACCAAAGCGACCTGGGGAGGAGAGGGCTCATTTGGCTCCACATCACTGCTCATCACTGAAGGAAGTCAAAAGAGGAACTCAAGCAGGGCTGGAGCCAGACACCAAGAGCTGATGCAAAGGCCATGGAGAGGTTCGGCTTTCTTACAGAGCACCAGCCCCTTTAATCACTGATGCCCTACAGGCTTGCCTACAGCCCTTATATTTTATGGAGGCATTCTCTTGAGGTTCCCTCCTTCCAGACGCCCTCAGCTTATGTCAAGCTGACATAAAACTAGCCAGTACAGTTTATGTCATATAAATAACATTTAATTTGTGAGTGGGGGAAAAAAAAATCAAACCTTGTGCGTTAAAGAATCAAGTCTGTGCAAACAGTCTGATAACTCCTCAGCATTTGACAAGTCGGGGCTCACTTCCTTCTTCTCGCATGTACCATATTTCACCTAAATCAAAGCAGAGATTTTATTCTTTATGCTTTCAGTTATAAAAACAGATTCCAATTAATAAAGACTAAAAGTCTATCATTTTGTGACTTTGCTTCTTAAATTCTTCATCTGCATCAAAACACCAAGAAGAATCAACTATACATACTAAGAACCAAAACTAAACTGGCTTCCTCCTTAGGAGCCTTACGTCCAAATTCAAACAGAAATAGCCAGATGGTGAATGTCTGTCCTTCATCTTAGGGCCAAGGCCCTAGGTCCAAGCTCCAGCATGGAAGAAGGGGGAGGGGATATCAAGAAAGCACCTTGTGAGACTGCTAACCCTTTGACTCATAGCTCTGTATAAAACAACAAAATTGGACTGTTCCCATCATGGCAGATAAGAACTTATCAGTACATTTCAGAATACCTGAGATTTTCTCATTGTTCCTGAAGCGGCATCATAATTAAGCATATCTGTAGGGTCAATCCAGTCGTCATCGTGAGCATGACCAGTTATCAGTAAAAGACATCCATACAGGAGCACCAAACACAGCATCCTGGACGAGGCTTTTTTAAAAAGCAACAAAATACTAGTTTTAAAATACTTTTTTGTTTTGTTAATAAAAATCACTTCCTTCAAGAGTTAACACTTTCTGAACAAAGAACATAAAGAATGTACACGAAATTAAAAAACAAACCAGCAAAACTGAGGTGTAGCTCAGTTAAAATCACTTGACTAGCAAGTACAAAGCCCTGGGTTCAATTCCCAGCACCTCATAAACCTGTAATTACCCCTGTAATCCCCACACGGGAGAGGTAGACGCAGGAGAATCCATCTGAAGTTCAAGGTCATTGTTAGCTACATACTGACTTCAAAGTCAGCCTGGGATGCATTATATAGTCTTTAAAAATACAATATAAAAAAATACAATACGATAAATACTTTCACTAAAATATAGGCATTGGTCACACGTTACTGTTATTTTACTTCTAGCTCTATACTCAATAGATAGATGGCCACATAAACTTGTGAGTGGGTACACAATTTTTCAAACTAGCCAAGAAACAGAAAAGAGCCCAAAAGCCTACCAACTACAAAATATGTAAATAAAATGTGGTCTAGCCATACAGAAAGCTATTTGGGCACAAAAACAATGAATTGCCAATACCATTCTATAACATAAATGAAACCTTTTATGGTTGTGAGCCAAGCCTTTAATGGCTGAGCTATCCTATCCCTCCGGCCCTAAATGAAACTTTTTAAAAATGAGTTACAATAAAATAGTCAGAAAAGACCTTATGATTCCATTCATATGAATGTCCAGATATGTAAATGTATAAAATAAAGTCAATTAATGTATGTTTAAGACTGGGTTTGGAGTTTTATGTGAATTGTCCATGAATAGTACAAGTAATGAACAAGACTCCAAAACCATGATATATCTTCGAACTAAAATACAACAAACCAGGCACTTTGTTTAGTTTTTCTAGACATGGTTTCTCTGCACAGTGCTGGTGTCCAGGAACTTGATCTATAGACCAAGCTGACCTCAAATCAGAGATTCACCGGCCTTAGCCTCCTGAGTGCCAAGAGCATATGCCACCACTGACCGACTTTTTTGTTTTTAAAGGTATTGGGTCTTGCTATGTTGCCCAGACTAATTTCAAAATTCTGGGCTCAAACTATCCTACCTAAGTCTCAATTACCTGACACTGTAGTGTGCCTCATGGCACTCAGCGTCTAAATTTATTTCCTATTTACGTGTGTGTATGTGTGTGTGTGTGTGTGTATTATGTGTCTAAGGACAAGTGTTTGGGAGTCTGATCTTGCCTTCCATCTTGTTGAGGCAGTGTTTCTCTTGTTTCTGCCCTGTGGTGCTTATCTGTCTAGCTAGCCCATGAACTTCTAGCCAGTTCTCCTGTCTGTTCTTACAGAGCTGGGATTACAGATCTGTCACTGCATCCTGCTTTCTACCAGTTCTAAGGACCAAACTCAGGTCCTTAGGTTTGACAGCATACAGTTTTACCCTGAATTTCTTCAACTGTAATTTTAAATGAATGGAGACCATTTATTCTGTCTCATGGAACAGAGTGTTGGCAGATGGTACAGTCCAATGTTGGTGGGATGGCTCAGCAGGAAAGGCCTTCCATATAAGGTGGAAGGAGAGAAAAATCCCAAAACCAACCCCTGACCCCATGAGCATCATGACACAAGCACCCACATGCACCTCTCCCTCTCTCTCACACACACTAAAAAAAAGCCAATGAAATGAACAAATTACATATGTATGTGCCTTATAACACAATTTACTAGAAATTTTTTTTAATTTATTGTATGTGTGCATATGCAGAGGCCAGAGGTCGGTATCAGGCATTCTCTTTTGCTTCATTATTTGAGATAAGGTCTCAGTCTCTCACAGAACCCAGAGCTCATCAGTTCAGTCTCTAGCCAATGAACTCCAGTGATCCTCATCTCCACTTCCAACCAAATGCTTGAGTTATAGCCATATGCCACTGGGCGGGGCTTTTTACATGAATTGTAGGAAATCTAGACTCAGATCAGCAAGCACTTTACCCATTGAACCACCTCCCGGAGTTTCTTAATCAGACCTACGTCATCAATTTTAAAAAATCATTTGTTGGAGGTGGGGGTCACATATGTGTCATCGCACACATGTGGAAGTCACAAGATAGCCTACCAAAAGCTGGTTCTCTCTTTCCACCAGGTGGGTTTGGGGATCTGAACTCAGGTTCTCTTAAGCTTATCAGCAAGAGTTTTTACCAGCTGGGCCATCTTGTCAACCCTTCCCCAATTTATAATGAATAATTTCAGGGATTTTTTTTATTATTATTATGAACAAAGAAGTCACACTTTCTATCCTTGTATATCCTTATTCAAGGTCCCTTCCCCCTCCTGCCACATCAGGTCATTCTTTCTTCTCCAAAACTCCCCATCCCCTCCCTGGGCAGGCAGCAGGATTTTTTTAAACAAATAATTTCAAAAACTATGAGATTAAGACTGGAATGAGGGTCTAGTGAAAGGCTCACTGACTCAGAGCACTTGCTGTGCCCCACAGGACCTGAGTTCAAGTCTCAGCATTCATACTGGGCGCTTCACAAGTGCCTGTAACTTCAAGGGATCCAAACATCTCTTTTGGATTCTACAGGTACCCACATACATATGCACATACACCCACATAGACATATATATGTAAATATATATTACATATAAAAAAAGATTAAAAAAAATTTAAAAGACCCAAGTGAGGTGACAGAACTTCTACTTGGTAAAAATAGCATTTAAGCAACTCACTGCCCAATTCAGAAGCCACATGAGGATGTTGAGAACTTGAAATGTAACTAATGTGAAAAGCTGCATATTTAGTTGCCACATAATCGTAGACATTGAAACACAGATGTTTCCACCAGGACAGTAACCATAAGATGAGAAAGACAAACAGCTTGTATTTTACTTAGAAAATTAAAGTAAGCCTAGTCTACATTAAACACTTCTCTGTGCTTCCCTGGTTCTGAAGAGAGTAAACTTAGCTCAAGAAACGCCATTTTGTATTCTAGTAGCCATAGAGATAAAATAGAGTTCAGTTCCACATTCCTGGCAGGGGCTTGCTCAGTTCTAGGAGAGAATGAGCTGGACACCTGGATGACCCAGGTGGGGTCCAGGACTAAAAGGAGTCTTCCATTTTAGAGAAATATGCAGAACTAAAGCAGACAGAGCCCTGAGAAAGAGTCTCTCACCCAGTTCCCAGAGACCATTGCTAGAAACTGCTGTTCACAGAGGGGCAGCATGATCTCAGTTCCAACTGCAGAATCCATAGCACCCTGGCCCTGCTAACTGACTACCAAATGCTCTAGTCAAAATACACCACCATCATTCCTGGGCCAGCTGCACGTTCCAGGGTTGATGGTGGGCTTCCCCCCTCTATAGGAGACATTCCAGGGCACAGAACCAGGACAGCTTGACCATACCCCAAGGATGAGCTACGAGACCCTGCACAAAACTAGCCCAAACATGCCAGGAAGAAATAATAATAAAAATGAGATATGCACCCACTGTTATTTTCACCTTGGTACTGACCAATCAAGAGCCTGACCCGTTGTTACCAGGCACCCCCACCCTAGTTTCTGGAAAGCCCCTAGCACGAGCCAATTAGCTAATGACTTCTACCATTATCCTCACCTGAACCCAATTCACAGCCTTGGGCTATATAAAAGGAGCCCCACCCCTCCACCCCCTGCGGCCCTAATCAACCCTCCTGCATGATTCCGGTGTAATGGACATCTGGAGTGGTTCACAAGCTAGTTCGTCTCTAATCAATAAACCTTGTCTCTGGTGGTCTCTCCAGGGTCTCGACTTTGGGCATAACAATATCATGTTTATTACTCTAGCAAAGCACAGTGAAATGCGTCCTATACTGGTCTGTCTAGCCCATCAGTAAAGAGTAGAGCCGAATCCCCCAAGAAAAAGAAATTTAGATACAGACAACTCACAGTAAATCACTGTGAAGACTAGGCCATTTATAAATCATTATGCAAACTGCTTCCTCTCCATTGAAAAATTCTCTTCTTAAAGGAGTCAGGCAGGCTTAAAAGCTTGATGAAAGTCCCTCTCCAAAAGTGATAAAAGCAGAGGGTATTATATAAAGATATGTTATTGAAAGTCTGCCAACTATCACTCACAAAGTCATACAACTGGCAATGGTGTAAGATACCACCAGAGAATGAGCTGGGAAATCAAAAGGGGGGAAGAGGATGAAAGAAAACAAAAACAGAACCAGCTGGAAATTCAAACCCACCTGTCAGAGTACAGTTGTCTCTAATTTAAGGCTAAATGGCGTTAAAAAGATATTTAGAACTGAGCTTGCACTTCCTCCAAAGCTGGATCTAGGCCTGCATAAAATAATAATATAAATAATAAAATAGCTGGAAGCTTATTTTAAAAGCAAGTTTCTGAGCTAGGGCCAGCCTGAGTTACAAAACTGGTTCACAAAACTAACAAAAACACCGTCACAAAAACAGCAAAAGAACCTGTGTTATTCTATGACTTGTTAGTGGGCACTCGTCTGTTTCTACCACTTTTACCAGTTTCTTTTTGTTTTTTCAAGACAGGGTTTCACTGTGTAGCCCCGGCTGTCCTGGAAGTCCAGGCTGGCTTTGAGCTCAACCTGCCTCTGCCTCCTGAGTACTGGAACTAAAGGCACGCTCCTTTAATTATCTGGCTGAGAATTTGCATTTCTAATGTGTGCCCAGACGACATGGGGAAAACCTGGCTTGTTTTAGGAAGTCATAAACACACAGGCTTACAGCATTTCCTAACTTTATATACTCAGGCATGGGAGTTTCAGACCACTTACTACAATATATATTTTGGAAGCCAATATTTGTTGCAGATTATGCCTAGTTTAACACGAAATAACACGAGCAATAATGCTCTATTCCCTAGAAATAACACGAGCAATAATGCTCAGTATTCACAGGGCTTGGCGGGGGGGGGGGGGGGGGGGATGTGTAAACCGGCGGGAGCTCGCCACAGGCCCAGGCCCTGACGCCGGCCCGACGCCTCCCGCACCGCCTCCCACGCAGCTCCGCGGGCCTCCACGACACACCGGAGCGCGCCCACTCACGTCGAGGGTCCCGCCTGCCTACCAAGAGAGCGACGGCTGCCAGCCCGGACGCGGAAGACGGCGGCGCCAACGTCAGACGCCTGGCGCTCGCTCAGGGCTCCAGCGCCTACTCATCGACTCGCTCGGCCCGCGGCTCTACGGCCTTCCCGCGCGCGCAGCTGATTGGCTGAGCCTCGGGGGCGGGGCCTGGCTCCTCTGCTCTGAAGTTAGGGTGTTTCAATTACTCAATCACCAGTTCAGTTCAAAAGAATCTGAGCTAAGTCCGAGTGAGTTAAAGAAATACAAAGTATATTTTCTTTTTTTTTTTTTTTTAAACTTTATTTACTTATTTATTTGCCTTGATGTTTTGCCTGGAAATGGAACTATAGACAGTTGTTAGCTGCCATGTGGGTGCTGGGAATCGAACCCGGGTCCTCTGGAAGAGCAGACGGTGCTCTTAACCGCTGAGCCATCTCTCCAGCCCCCAAAGTATATTTTCTATTAGCTTGTTTTTAAATGTTCGACGGCATGGTGTTTGCAATAAAACCAAATCTACTTCGAGCATAATTTTCTTAAGATTTTATTTTACGTGCATTGTTTTGCCTACATGTATGTGTGAGAGAGCCAGATCCTCTGGAACTGGAGTTACAGCTGTGAGCTGCCATGGGGTGCTGGGAATTGAACCTGGGTCCTCAGTGCTATTTACCGTTGGACCAAATCTCCGGCCCTGAGCATAATTTTCTAAGTGGGAGGTAATGAATAACTGTAGTACTTCATTGAAGCAGGCAAATGGGAGTTAGCACATCATAGCACGTTTGGATGGAAGATTTATTTTGTGTTTATCTTCAACTTCTGGCTTTGCAATATCAAACAAAAAACTCACCAAAGTGGAACCCCACTCCAGAAGTGGATACAAAAATTAACTGGCAATGAATTACTGCTGGTAAATAATTCAGTATTCTTGAGTACATATATGTTGTTTGCAACTTTTTAAGATTTTTTTTTTTTTTAGTATTTTTAGATTTATGTATGAGTGCTTTTTCTGTATGTTCCTCCTCAGTGTCTGATACCCACAGAGGCCAGAAAAGGGGATCAGATCCCATGGAAATGGAGTTATGGACATTTGTGAATGTCCACATGGATGCTGGGACTCAGAGCCAGGTCCTATGCAAAAGCAACGGGTGATCTAAAACATGCTAACCCACCTCTCTGGTCCCAAGATTTATTTTATTTTGAATTATGAATGTGTGTGCATGTGAATTCAGGTACCCGCAGAGGCCAGAGATACCTCATCTGATACTTTGGAGGTAGAGTTACAGGTGGTTATGAGCCACAAAACAAAGGTGCTGGGTAACCAAACACCAAATTTGGGTCCTCTAGAAGAGCAGTATGTTCTTTTAACAGCTAAACCATATCTCTGGCTCTTGCTTCTGTTGCTGCTGGTCGCCCAGCAGTTCTATTTGTTAAGATCCTATTGCTGGAGAAATCACATACCTAAGTCAAACTGGAACTGAACTGGACACTTACTCTGGATTGCGTAGCTTTCACAGCACCAGAAGGTGCCATATGCTAGAGAAGAAGTCATCAACTGGTTTTCCTTGCTATGGACCTTGTGTGCTACCCTTCTGACCTTCCAGGCAAGATGTGCCCACTTTTTAGTGGCAAGCTGTTACGATGAGTAGCCAGCCTCTTCTGATTTGATTTGGTTTGAGGCCCACTCCACAGGACAGAATTCATGCCTGGCACAGTAGACCTAGACAAAAGTCTGTGGCTGGGGAGGTCAGAGGGGAAGCTTCTATTGTTTTGCTAAATAGATCTGTTGTACAAACAGCCTTCCAGATATTTAGGTTCACACCCATAGATTAGCACTGCTTTCAGTTTTGGTCAAAGAAACATCATTTTGCAGCAGCAGTGGCTGTACATAGACTTCTAACTACTCAAAATGCTGAGTGAGTTGAATGTTTAGCACTAAAGGATATCAATATCACTCCTTCCAAGGCTCAGGGAACATCCCAGGAGGGGTGTGATAGAATCTAGCCAGAAGGGAAGAGTATGGAATGTTGTCTCCCTGGCTTGACATGGCCATTGCAGTCATGACTCACTAGTAGCTATGATTACCTACACAAGACCTGTTCCTGTCTTGACATTATTGTGAACATGGCAAAGGGCTCATGAGACTCCACTCTTCCCTGAGGAGCTACAGGCAAGTTGTCCATCCGTGTTCCTATAAATAACCCCTTACCTATGCTCATGTAAGCAACCTAATTATACTCATATAGCTGTATTACCACTCTTTTATTAGCATATATTAATTATGGATACTTGCTACATTTTATTTTCATATATGTTTATAATGTATTTTGACCAAACCCTGGTGCATCAATCCTAATTGGTCTTATAATAAAAACCCAGAACCAGATATTGGGACAAATGCCAAAAGATCAAAGACAGAGGAAGAAGCCACAGCCACGTCTTACCTTGCAACTCCCCAGCTAGGGGTAGATCCTGTCTCCACGAATCCTCAGACTGAATAGGACAAGGGAAGAGAACCAAAACACTGAAATGAAGGGGCCAAACTCCTGCTGCTTCCTACCTTATATTCCTTTCTCTGCCCAGCCATGTCACTTTTTTTTTTATCAAATCTCCTAGTGCTGGGATTAAAGGCCTGTGTGCTTCCCAAGCAGAGACTTTAGGATCCCAAGTTCTGGGATTAAAGGTGTGTGTTACCACTGTTTGGCTCTCTTCCTCTTTTGGACTGGATTACTTTTGTGTAGTCCAGGCTGGCCTTGAACTCATAGAGATCTGTCTGCCTCTGCCTCCTGAGTGCTAAGATTAAAGGTGTGTGACACTACCTGACCTCTATGGCTATCTCTACACTGACTCTGTCCTCTGATCTTCAGGCAAGCTGTATTTGATTCACAATACATCCCCACAAAACCCACTTACCATATATAACCCTTTTTTGTCCCTTCTGCCGCCTTCAGAGCCCATTCCTCACATCATTCCCAGCTATTTCCATGGCTTTGTCTGTGTGACCCAATGAGTTTAATCATGGATGGTTACACACGAATATGGAGGAGGAGTTCAAGGTTGTTCTTGGATACAGGGACTTGGGGTCACTGAACTCCTTTGGCCCAGACCTGCCTGCAACCGCTTTCCCCAAAAAAAATGACTCAGACGTTTATATTAATTTCATCCTGTCTGACTTATGTCTCAGGAACATTGCTAGCTTTTTTTATTATTATTTATTTATGATGTATTCAGTATACAGAAGAGGGTACCAGACGTCATCATAGATGGTTCTGAGCCACCATGTGGTTGCTAAGAATTGAACTCAGGACCTCTGGAAGAACAGCCAGTGCTTTTAACCTCTGAGCCATCTCTCCAGCCCGTTGATAGCTTTTTCATCTTAATTCAGCCCATTTCTATTCATCTGTTCTGGCGTGTAGCCGTGGCCTGTGGCTCACCTGGGTTCCTTACATGGTGGTTCTTTGGTGGCAGGATCAAGTCTGTCCAACTCCACCCTCCTACCTGTACCTCAATTTCCCCCACCTACTTCTACGATGCCTAACATGGCCAAAACAGTTCCTTTATTTAAAGCATGATATTCACAGCATATAGAAAGACATTCCCACTCACTCCATCAGTCTTCATTACTCTTCCTGTTGCTGTGATCGAATGTTCTAACACAGGCATCTCAAGGGAGAACAGGCCTATTTGGGCTCATAGTTCAGGGGAGGAGCCCATCATGACAGCAGTAAGTTGAAGCAACTAGTCATATTATATCCTCCATCAGAAAGCAGAGAGCGAGCAATCAAGGAATATGAACACTCAACTTGATTTTATCTTTATCAACCCAAGACACCAGCCCATGAAATGGGGCTGCCACAATTAAGGTGTGTCTTCCTACCTCTATTAATCTAGAGGCATGCCTAGTGACTATTCGTCAGGAGGACAGTATTAGCCACCACACTATTCATCCAAACATAGTTGGTTACAATTCCATTCTGTCCTTTGTCACCTTGACTGAAACAGCTAGTTGAACCTGCTGTGTCAAGACTTGGACCAAGACTCTGGTCCAAAAATTCCAGTAACACACACTGGAGTTCAAAAACAGTTTTTGTTTTTGAAGATTTGTCTTATACAAATAAATGTTTTGACTGCATACATGTATATGCATCACATGTGTGCTTACTGGATCCCCTGGGATTGAGTTGATAAGTTGTGAACCACCATGTGGGTGCTGGGAATTGAACCCAGGCCTCTCTGCAAGAACATCTAGTGCTCTTAACCACTGAACCATCATCTCTCTACCCCCAGTAACATATATTTACTGGGGTGAGATTGCTGAGTGGTAATTTTGTTCTTTACTAAATTCTGTATTTTTTTTAAAGATTTATTATGTATACAGTATACAGAAGAGGGTACCAGATGTCATCATAGATGGTTGTGAGCCACCATGTGGATGCTGAGAATTGAACTCAGGACCTCTGGAGGAACAGTCAGTGCTCTTAACCTCTGAGCCATCTCTCCGGCCCCCTAATTCTGTATTTTGTAACAGGGTCTTACAATGTAGCCCCAAACTACTTAGTTCTCCCCAGCCTTCCAGTGCTTGGACAAATGCCAACATACCTGGTTGTGGGAACTGCCGACCTCTCTATAGAGCATTTTATAATCATAAGCATGCCACTTCCCCAACTGTGTTTGAATCATTCATTCATTAATTCATTCATTCATTGGGGCGTAGTGTCTTGTTTTGTTGCCCAGCTGACCTCAAACTATTGCACTGTCTCCTAAGTGGCTAGGCATTAGGAATGGAACCGCCTCCAGGAGAGAATCTTCATGCACTTCTTCGGTGAATGACTATTCCAATGCCTTACTTTCTAATCAGGGTTTCTGTTTGGTAGATTGGTTTTGAAAGTTGTTACATTTTAGTAATCCTGTCTCTGTGTGTAGTTTGTGTGCAGTGCACAAGTGCATGCATGTGCACGTGTGTCTTTGGGACACAGTCTATCACAACCCAGGAAGGCCTGAGATTTACTATGTAGCCCAGGCTGGCCTTGAACTTGTGGCAGTTCAAGCCTCAGCCTCCCAACAGTCATGTCCAGATAAATATGTGTGTGTGTTTCAAGACAGTGTTTCTCTTCTCAGCCCTGGCCGTCCTGCAACTCACTCAGATCTGCCTACCTCTGCCTTCTGAGTTCTGGGATTAAAGGCATGTGCCACCACTGCCTGACTATAATTATATTTTCTTAAAGATCTGTAAATGTTTTCTCACATTGCATGGGCTATACATACAGTTAGGGAAGCACTCCAGTGAGCTATATCCTTAATTATATTTATTTATTGAAATATGAATTTTTGAGACTAGGTCTCAGAACCTCCATTTTGCTGTGCAGGAATATAACACCATGCATATCTGCTACCATGAAGCTCAACAGGGATATAGGGATACAGTTTTTACATTTTATTATATACTAGGGCATATAATATACCATTTCAAAAAGCTGAGAGAATTAAAATATACAGAGAGGAACAGGAAATTCCACGGTATCCTATAAACACAGACAGTTTGAGGAGAAAGGAGGAAGTGGAAGGGAGGGGGAGGGGGGGAAATGATGAGGGAAGAAGGGAGGGAAGAATCTACCCCCCTAGAATGACTGGGTAGCTGTGTCCATGCAGGGCCTGAGTTGCTGCCCAGGGAAGCCCCTACCCCGCATCTGTAACTTTTATAATGTCTTTTGTGATAAATGAGTAATTTTACCTTTAGGAAAAGCAGCTAATAGGAACCATGAAAAATCTGCTCCGAAAATGTAGAAAGCTTAGCTATGGAGGTGCCCAGACAGAACAAAGGGTGGGCGTGGCTATGGAGGTGCCCAGACAGAACAAAGGGTGGGCGTGGCTATGGAGGTGCCCAGACGGAACAAAGGGTGGGCGTGGCTATGAAGGTGCCCACACAGAACAAAGGGTGGGCGTGGCTATGGAGGTGCCCACACAACAAAGGGTGGACCGTGGCTGTGGAGGTGCCCACACAACAAAGGGTGGACTGTGGCTATGGAGGTGCCCACAAAACCTGAAGTAAAATAACCTGCTGAAGAAAACAGTGACCAACAGTGACACCTTGGTCTATAAAGCATTCTTGCTAAGCAATACTTCTGGGCTGTCAAAGCACAGCAGGGCGAAGTGCCAACTTCCACTCGGTGAGCTGGTACAAACCACAGACACAAAGTAGTTATACTCAAATCCAGCCTACACTGTGTATCACACACCATTCTACACACCATGGGCGGAAAGCTGTGCATTCTTTGAATATTCTGATTTCTAGAAAATCAAGTCACTTTCACTTGGTTTGGACATAACTACTTGTTGTCCAAGAAAGAGGAAACAAAGTTTGACTTGAGAAATGAGAACAACATCAATACATTTTTAGCCTAACTTTTGCCAGAAGTACAATGAGATCATGTTTGGCTATTTTTTGCCTTCCCTGCCCCATTTTTAAACCTATCAAGAAATAACCACTAAAAACTCCTAACATGCAGGAGGTGCACTCTTTTTTGAGACAGAGTTTCTCTGTGTGGCCCTAGCTGTCCTGGAACTTACTCTCACAGAGATGCCTCTGCCTCTCAAGTGCTGGCATTATAAGGGTGCACCCACCCTGCCTGGCTCTGCCTCTTAAGTGCTGGGATTATAAGGGTACACCACCCTGCCTGGCTCTGGTGGCGTACTTTTAATCCCACAACTTGGGATGTAAGAGGATCTCTGAGGTTCAGACCAGTCAGGGCTGAGACTTAAAACAAAACAAAAATAGAAACCCTAAAATTCATGAAGTTATACATTAAACTAAAGAGATGGAATTTTTAAGAAGATGCTGATTTTTGCAGTGTTGCCCTTTGCTTCTGTGAGGGTGAAGCTGTTAAATATTCAAAAGCTTCCAAACCCTCCTGGAGCAGTGTTAGAATGTGTACTCCCTACTGGGTACTCCTTGGCTTAGCCTGGCTTCTTTATGTTTCACAGTGCTGAGGACTTTCTGCATGCCCTGACAAGTGCTTTACCACGAGCTATGTTCCAGCCAGCCCTTGCTGCGCCAGGCTTTGTTAATTAAAAATCACAAGAAAAAGCTGGGGATGCAGCTCAAGAGTAGCAGACTGTCTGCTTGGCATGTGCAAAGTCTTGGGTTCAGTCCTTGAGCATCTGAAGACTGAAGGGAGAAAGCACAAGGGGACAGAGGAGTCCAATCTGTTGCTGGGGCTGCAGAGCAAGTTGGTGGAAGAGCTTGGGGAAAAGGAGCAGAGCATGGGTCCATTTCCGACATTCTCCAAGTACACTCCGGAGTGCCACAGACTCAGACTGAGAGAGAAACCAGCAGAGTTTTAGGTGTCAAGAGGTCTTTATTGAAATGAAAGCACAATTACACTTCTACTACCCTCCCCACTGTGGACTATAGATTTAAAATGCTCACTACACATGTGATCAGACAGGTCAATACAACTGCAGTTGAAATAAATAAAATAGCCTGTTTAATAACTTAAAGTACTAAACAATATGAAAATAAAGATACATAAAATGTTAGTATCTATAGTACTGTACAAATAAAATCATTATCTTTATTACACAAAACTGTGCAAGAAAAATCCAAATAAGTTTCTGGAGTGCAAAGTTTCAGTTTTTCATTTTAAATTATCATGCAGATAGTTTTTCAAGCCATGCTAGGGTCATGGCAAAGTCTTTAATTTTTAAGAGGAAAATGCTACCCAGTAAGTTAACCCTACCATCAAATATTGTTCCACATAACTGAGGCTGCTCTGCTTCTACATACAGTATCATTTGGAAGGGAGGTATCTGTGCATTCAAAAATTGAAATCAACAGGTTTCCAAAGCAAAATAATTACCTTTTAGCCTGAAACAAAATAATGTAACTTAGTAGCCACAGCCCTGGGTTAAGGAAAAGAAATGGCTGCTGCAGAATGAGCTGAGAAGCAGCTTTTGTCTGTAAACTCCAATAGTGATCCCTTCTAAAGACAACCATGGAAACCATGACTTACCAAATGCTGACCTCTAGAAGACGTGATGCAATATGGGATTGTGACAAGAGCAAAGGAACTTCTGAACACCTATGTTTCACCTGGGGAGAACTTGGCTGTATTATATATAACAATTACTTAAATATTAATTCCATGTCAGTGTGTGTATAAAACTGTTATCTGGGCAAAACCCGAGGAGTGCATTTAATAATAAACCATAAAGACATCCTTGTACCTTGACTTGGCGTGCACACCAACATAAGAGCTCTGCAGACTTTGGCAAAGAGACTGACTACACGGCAACATGAACACACGTGGAAGACCGAACACCACGCCCCAACATCTTCTGTTGATAGGACATGGTAACAGGGGCTTCCTTGCGCTAAGTCTTTCTGGAGCAGCCTCTGTTCTTCAGGCTGTAGTCCCACAATTCAGTAGTCTGAGTCTGTGCTTTCCCTGCATAGGCTACACAGTGAACTCTAGCCACTGTACGTCCAGAGAGTCACAGTTCTGTCTGCAGAAGATGACAGGAAGGAAAGGTCCTGGGTGTGCCATCTGCACTGGATCACTTTGTCCTTGTGTTCCCCCACCACCATAAGAGGAAGCTGCTTGGTGAGGTCCCCTGAATTGAGAAAGAAGAGATATTGGCTTATCAGGAAAAAGCAGTACAGTCATGGCAGTGCCCATGACTTTGAGTGCTATAGTAAAGGTGTAGGCAGAGACAGCGTCAGGATTTGGGTCACAGCTGCCACTCTCTGCCACAGTGCTGCTCCATCTCACTCAGGGCCTTCACCCATTTTCCTTCCTTTCCCCATTTAAAGTTTGATGGGTTCCTGGGGTAAGCTGGCAGACCTCTTCTGTCCCCTCCCTATCTTACATTCTCTCAAATTCCATCTGCCTTGGCTGTTTAGATGCCTATGATTCACACTCACTTTATCCCCAAACCTTCGGATTAGTAACCAAATAATTTTTTTTGAGACAGGGTCTCACAATGTAGCCCAGGCTAGCCTCAAACTCACAGAGATCCTCCTGCCTCTGCCTCTGAGTGCTGGGATTAAAGTCGTGCACCACCACATCCAGCCTTTAGATAATCATTTAATGCCCCACTTGATTCCTTGGCAGTCGTCTTAAACTTAAGTTGTCTAGAACTGAGTTTTTTGTTTTCTTGCCCACGCTGTACTGCCCAGCTCATGTACCTGTCTAACAGTGGCACTGTCTGCAGGCTATGGCAGCAGCCTGGGGCAGCCACAGACTGACTCCTGTTCCCGTCTCCCTAACCCTAACCCAACAGAACACGCCTGAATTCAGTTGCTTCTTCCACCTACACTTCACACCTCGTTATTCTCAGACACCACCTCCTCAGGCCGGTCTCAGATTCCGCATTTCTACTCCTGTCCACGCATACAGTTAGCAGCTCAGATTACTTTAGTAATTAGATCATATTCCTTCTTGGTTAATGATCTTCCACAGGACTCACATTGTAACTTTTTAAATGCTGGCAGCTCATCAACGACAAATGTACTGTTCTGGTGGGGAAACTAACAATGGGGGACACAGGAAGACAGGACACTGGAAATTGATCTTTCTTTTCATTTTTCTATTAACATAAAACTGCTTATAAGACAGACCTTTCATGCCAATAAGCTTTGCCTCAGAATTAAGACTTGTGTATCATCTATTTCCTTGAGCTCACTGAGTTCCAATCACCGAACTCCCTGCAGCATCATGACCACCCCAAGTCTGTCCCTGCTTCAGCATCCTTGTATGTGTTATACTGCACACAAGGGTATAGCCTGTTCCTCCTCGGGATTCAGGCTGCCATGCAAACGGCATCTCCCTGTCTAAAACAGCCATACCCTAACAACAGTCACCATCTCCTACCAAGTAATTTTTTAGTAACTCTGGCCAGCACCTAAAAAAAAAAATACATCCTTTGTTAGTTTATTTTTCAGTGGCCTCTAAAATACAAGCCCCATTAAGATGGAGTTAAATGTCTAATTCATCCATTCCTAGTTGCTATACATCAAACACTTAGTTAATAAAATTTTACTCCTTTACTTAGTAACACTACAAGAAATCTTAATTCAGTCTTCTCAATAACTATAAATTAAAGCTTAAAAATGTTAGTCAATCATATCAGACTAAAGGAAAAAACTTCAAATAGCATAGGTAACTAAAACAAAGGGAAGCACTCTCATCACCTTGTAGGTCTGTCACCTTTATTTTCATATCATAGGAGCCTGTTAGCAAGTAGTGAGCTCCAGGAGAGAAGCGAACAGAGCGCACATCACTGGAATGAGGGTGGTAGCTCTGGACCATTCTGCCTCCTCTTATGTCATACAGCATGCAGCTAGAGTCTTCTTGACCTGTGGCTAAGAGACGGCCACTGGGATCCACAGCCACAGAGGCCACTGCACTGCCTAGAGTGGGGAAATAGAAATTGCAACACAGGAAACTTAGTATTTATAACACAATTAGCTATTTATGTTTGCTGAACCACACACTAATGAACGGATGTAGCTTATCAATACTGTTATATTGATTAGATAAGGAATGTGCTATATGAGGAAAAATCCACATTAACTAATAATCACTGTATCTTTTTTAGAAGCAAGGATAAAACAGTATCTGTAAGAATTGAGAACCTGTTTCTCATGAGTTGAAAACCCCAGCATAACATTGTGAAACAGTACTAGAAAAAAACACTACTACCATAGTGTATTCACTACTAGGCAGGTCCTAAAAAATACTCCTATATTCAGAGTATCTAACTGAGGAAACAAGAAAACTAGTTAACAAATTGTACTGTAAAGCAACAGTATAGGAAATATTGCAAGTCATCCCATAATTTATTAACAACAGAAATTAAGTTCTGAGTCTGATAGATATAGTCCTAACTTTACCATGTATTTTCAATGAAGGCATTATTCATAACCCCAAGCAAAAACAAAAGGATGGTTAAAAAAATTAAATGCTAATAATAGTTTGTGGATCTGACAAAACTCAACTGTATCTAAGAAAATTTTATTACTTAGAATTGAGTTTTTTCTTGGTAGGAAAAAAGATTTGATTTTTCTTGTAAAAGATCAATCATGAAAATAAGATTTAAGGGGGCTGGAGAGATGGCTCAGCGGTTAAGAGCACCATCTGCTCTTCCAGAGGACCCGGGTTCGATTCCCAGCACCCATGTGGCAGCTAACAACTGTCTGTAGTTCCAGTTCCAGGCAAACACCAAGGCAAATAAATAAATAAAGTTTAAAAAAAAAAAAAGAAAATAAGATTTAAGAGTTGTGCTTAATATCCAAGTAGTTTAAAATGTCTGTGGAAACATAGGAAAAGAGGATATAAATCATATCTTGAAAAACAGTAAACAGTGTAAGTAATGTCATCTAAGCATACACAAATGTAAGCACAGCTATGTATACTAAGATAATCTGTCCTTGAAACTTTGACAAGAAAAAGAAAACATTACGGTCTGGAAGAATCATATAAGAAAACATTAAATGGGGCTGGAGAGATGGCTCAATGGTTAAGAGCACTGACTGTTCTTCCAGAGGACCTGAGTTCGATTCCCAGCAACCACATGGCTGCTAACAACTGTAATTACAAGATCTGGCACCCTTACACAGTTATGCATACAGACAAAACACCAATTCACATAAAATAAAAATAAATACTTTTTTAAAAAGAAGGCATACAAAGGCTAAATGGCTCAAGTAGTAAGACAGACCTAAAAGGCTGTAGGGCACACTGCTTAGCACCTCCAATCCTAAACTACAGGGTTTGAAGGTGAAGCAAGCCAGGACTACATGATATAAGATTAATCTAAGTGAACATGTGCAAACAACTAAAATAGATTATAAAAAAACAAGGCAGAATAATCAAATAATAAGAGACTCAGATTGAATTAAAAAATAAAGAATAAATAATATTGGCATGTAACTGTCTGAGTGGGTCTAAAAAATGTGCAGAGTCCCAGAGGCCAAATAAAACAGCTTTCCCCAAATTAGTGCCCAGTTATTTAATATCTGATAGTTATCTCAGCTGCATGAGGAAAAAATGACCAGAATGAATCACTGTAGTAAATGATCAGAGTCAGAAAGGACAGTACCAGCAGAGCTTAGCAGGTAAAAGTATCCTTACCAAGCCTGGTGATCTGAGTTTGATTCTTGGAACCCACACAGTGAAGGAGAGAACTGATCTCGCTAGAGTTGTTCTAAGACCACCAGGAGGGCACCAAAACACATGGGCACCCATATATACAGACACATACATATCCCACACACATATACAAACAAAGTAAAAGAAATTTATTACAATTTTTTCATTAGAGAAGCTAAGGGCTGAGGATATGACTCAGTAGAAAAATTGAAAGATCTGAGATCAGATCCCGGGCATCCATGAAAATGCTAGGCCAGGCACGCACACGTGAATGCAATCCCAGTGCTGATGGTGAAGATAGGCTCACTGGCCAGCCAATCGTGCAGACATGGCAAACTCCAGAATCAGTATGAGACACTTAAAAAGTTAATAATAAGGTAGAGAGAGGGGCTGGAAAGCTGACTAGGTAGTTAAGAGCACTGACTGCTCTTCTGGAGGACCTGAGTTCAATTCCCAGCATCTACATGGCAGCTAACAACTGTCTGTAATTCCAAGATCTGACACCCTTACACAGTTATACATGCAGGCAAAACAACCATTCACATAAAATAAAAATAAATATATTTCTTTTTTAAAAAAGGTAGAGAGAGAGATAGATGAAGATATCTGATGCTAACTAACCTTTGGTCTCCCAGTGAGTGTATCACTGTGAACACGCACATAAACTACTTGTATAAAAATACACACAAAAATTAGAGAAAATGAGAACAGCTGGCATATAGGAGAATGTTGTGGAATATTATTTTTAAATGTGTTACATTTATTTATGCAGTGAAACATTTGCTTTAATGTTGCAAAGATGTTTTGCATTCTTTTCTATTGTATTTGCTTAACTTTGTGAAGTTGTGTTACTCTGCCTGTCTAAAACATCTGATTGGTCTAACAAAGAGCTTAACAGCCAATAGCAAGGCAGAGAGAGAATAAATAGAAGGAGAAGAGGATCAAAGAGCAAGAAAGTAAGGAGAGGAGAATGATAGGGACCAGCCACCTAGCAAGACATGGTCTAAGAGTGAAAGTAAAATACACAGCAGTAAGAAAAAGGGAAGTAAGGGAAAGAAAGGCCCAGAGGCAAAAGGTCAATGAAATAATTTAAGAAAAGCCAGCTAGAAACAAGCCACACTAAGGTCAGGCATTCATAAGAAATATAAGTCTCCTGTATTTTATTTGGGAACTGGGTGGCAGGCCCCCTCGAAAAAGTAAGGAGTAAAAACAACCAACAACAGGAAAACTATAAGAGCTGAGTTTAAAGTCAGAAATATTATAGTGCCAAGAGAAATCTCAATTCATTAAAAAAAAAAACAAACCCTGATTTTTTAATTCAGCTGTCTCAAGGGCAAGACACTTAACAGATGGTTCATCTACTCTGGAGCATGAAACAGATATGATCACTTAATCTCCATTAGAGGAGATAAGCAATAAATAAGCAAAAACATTATTTTAAACAGATATTAACAGTTCAGTGTTAGAAAATAGTGATGAGCTTGGAATTAGGGCAGTCAGAGGAGGATTCTCATAGTGGTAAGGTAATGCTGAATAAAACCTAAAGATGGGGCTGAAGAGATAGTTCAGAGGTTAAGAGCACTGGCTGCTCTTCTAGAGGTCCTGAGTTCAATTCCCAGAAACCCCATGGTGGCTCATAACCATTTATAGTGAGATCTGGTGCCCTTTTCTGGTGTACAGACATACTGTATACATAATAAATAGACAAAGCTTTTTTAAAAGCCTGATAAAGAGATGTGTTCTTCACACCTCAGGCTGCAGAAACAACACAAATTCATAGAAAATAGGCTGTTACATAAAAGGGAAAGAAATGTTTTGAGCTGTGACTATAAGACTGCATGATGTCAGATCAGGTTTGAATCTGAAATTACCCCCTATAGCTTCATGCCTTAAATACTCTCCCTGAAATGCAGGGAGGAATTTGGAGAGGCTATGAAATATTTAGGAGGTGGTTCCTGGCAGGCAGAAGTAGGTCACTAGCATCAGGCATTTGATGGTCAAGAGAAATAAAGAAGGCCACTACGTATTTTAAAAGGTAACAACTCACCAAGAAGATATATACCAATTTTTCATAAGACAAATGCCAATGGCTTTTTAAAAGTTTAGATAAGTCTTAACAGAATAACAGTGGGTGATTTCAATACCATACTCATCTCTAGACAGATGCTTCAAATAAGAAGCCAACAAAGATCATTCGAGTTGAGCTACCCTTAGAGCAGAGGCTCTCGACTTGTAGGTAGCGATCCCTCAAGGGTCACATATCAGTTATCCTGCATATAAAATATTTACATTATGATTCACAACAATAGCAACATTACATTATGAAATAATTTTATGGTTGGGATCACCACAACCTGAGGAACTGTATAAAAGGTCATAGCATTAGGAAGGCTGAGAACTGCTGCCAAAGAGTAAATGGACTTAATCAAAACAGGCCCCTGAAGCCACACTAGATAAAAAACATGGTTATATAAGAGACACAGCTGGTTCATAAAAAGCAGCTGGCACATGAACATTCCTCAGGAAATGAGATTTATTAGAAGAAATGGCCTCAGGCCAGTACCTGGTCTTAAGGTAAGAAAGCATTAGAAAGAAAAGGTACAATATATTAAAAACAGCACAGCAGAGCCTCAGGACAAAGAAGAAGCTTGCCTTTAAAACCTGGAACAGGGAGTTTCAGTAAGAGAGACAGTGAGGGCTGGAGAGATGCTCAGTGGTTAAGAGCCCTGTCTGTTCTTCCAGAGGTCCTGAGTTCAATTCCCAGCATCCACATGGCAGCTAACAACTGTCTGTAATTCCAAGATCTGACACCCTTACACAGTTATACATACAGGCAAAACACCAATTCACATAAAATAAAAATAAATAAAAGAAAAGGTTTAAAAAAAAAAGACAATGAGAGAAGCTAGAGATCATTCAGTGGTTACAAATGCTTGATGCTCTTACAGAAATCAGGAGTTTGAGAGATGGCTCAGAGGTTAAGAGCACCGACTGTTCTCCTGGAGGACCTGAGTTCAATCCCCAGCACCCACATGGTGGCTCACGGCCATCTAGGATGATTAATTCCCAGCTCCTGCACGGTAGCTTCACACCCTTTTCTAACTTCAGTTTGAGGATCTGCCATCCTCTCCTGGCCTCCACAGACAATGTGTGCACATGGTGCACAGACATACAGGCAGGCAAAACATCAAGGCACATAAAATAAAAATAAATCTTTAAAAAATAATTTTAAAGATCCAGAGTTCTTTATAGCCAGTGGGCTGGTCCAAATAGGCAATGGCACTTGCTGCCCAGCCTGATGACCTGGGGTCACTCTTCATGATCTGGACAGTAAAAGGACAGAATGATTCCCACAAGCTATCCGCTGACCTCCATGTGCCCTCACATAAACAAATTAATCAATTAAAAAGTTAGAGGTACTGCAGCCAAGTCCTCACTCAGGCCAGTCTCCACAGCTGGGAGGAAGACTCATCTCCCACAAGCTGTCTGCTGCTTCTATACATACAATGTACACTGTTGGTGTTTATACACTCACATACATTACATATGCAATAAATAAATAATACACATATATTCTCTAAAATTGCCTTAAGAGGCAAATTTGGAACATAATATTTAATCTAATATTAGTTTACAAATATGGTAACATATGAACAAATTTTAAAGTAATTAAAACTAATCAATAAAGTAAAAAGTCAGTCTCCCCTCAACCTCCACCCCTCTCCAATATCCATTTTTTCTTCTCCCTTTGTTTGAGTCTCTTGCAGCCCAGGCTGACTTGGTTTATTTAGCACTGAGAACTAAACTCAGAGCCTCACATAAACTAGTCCAGCCCTATCTCTCCTCTGACATGGAGATGGCGTAAGGAGGCAGACACAGAACTTCATTCATATCTATGGAGAACCTACCAGTTCCATGGAATGTTGTGCCAACCACACGAACACAGCTTGGTACTCGAAGATCCCAGAATCTAACAGTCTTATCCTGGGAACCAGATGCAATCATCCATCCACTCCAGGTATAAAGTGCTAAAATATGCCCTATAAAAGACCATGCATGAAGTTATTACTGTGGGAAAGGGCCTTTCCACAACATGTCCAAAAGTAAGTTCTTTTCATATAGAGATTTTATATACTATCAAATAGGTTAATTTTTTAAATTCAATATAGCATACATCAAAAACACTCTGAACAAATTCAGTCTTTCTTTGGTGACTCCATTAGTAGAATAAGTCATTTCTGTATTTTAAGATATAATAATTAGTACACACAAAAATATATCACTTAAATAATGGCAACTTTTCCATGACGTTAGATCACTGTGGAGTTGGATCACTAGCTTTGAATGAAATGGATATAGAATCATATCTTAGATGTCATTTCCTGGCTCTACCCTTTTCTGCATCGCTGTCCTCATATACAGAGAGGGATACATCTCTCTGTATCATATAATGGTTGTGAAGATTACAGTAAAGGAATTCTGGGATGAATAAATGGATAATAATGCCATTATCATTACTCTGATATCCAAAACTCACGATGAAAGTTTGTGAAATAAAAATCTACCTTAAAGAGATCCATTGTGAAGAAATCTATTTCACGAATAAATACAGAGCACACAGCACAGGTTGAGCAAAAGGAAAGAGTCCACAGTGATTATCACGTACCAGTGTGTCCACTCAAAGCATGAAGACCCTGTCCTCTCTGACAGTCTGTGGTGTAAATGTTACAGTCTCCTGCCCCAGCACTTATTAAAATAGCTCCACCACTTTCAGGGCCTTCCATAAATGCCAAGTCTCGGATTGTTCCATCATGCATGCTAAATTCCAGATCTGGTCCTGAAACAGCAGTAAGAATTAAAAAAAAAAAAAATGCTGCTCACCATACTTGTGAAGAAGATGCTAAAGTGCCTAAGACTGGCCAACAATCTGGTAGTGTTAGAGCAAGGGAGGAAGGACACATCCACAGGAAAGCATCACAATGAAACCCATTATCTTGTTGTATGCTAAAAAATTTATTTAAAAATTGTGCAGTAGAGTAGGATTTATAACTGAGGGACTGACTGAATCAACTCATTTATTGAACACAAAACTGTGAAAAAAATCAAAATACTGACAGTTATTACTGTCTTTAAAACAGCTACAGGAGTTCACTACCTCCCTGTCTTTTATTTCAAGCAAAAAGAACAGATAGAGTCTGGAACATATCCATTAACTCAATGATGGTAGTTAGTTATTTAAAAGGTTTCCTGTCTTTCTCTCTGTCTCTTGTCTGTGTGCCATGTGACTGACTGTGCATGCCCATGAGCACATGTGTATGGCTATGCACACTGTGCAAGTGGTCTACCACTCAGCTACATCCCTGGTCCATAAAAAATATGTCACCTTAATGTTCTTCTAAAATTCATATACCATTTGGCTAAGTAAGACTCATTTAAAAGAATAATACCTCATTGGAGTGGAATAAACAGAACAAAGAAATAAATTCCTTAAGATGACGTTCTGAGCTCTCATGAGTGACAACAGAAGGACCCAGCATGGGAAATGTACCTATCCTCTGGCACGAAGGATCTGCGGCATACTTGGGCCCTACCTGTTGCGTTACAAGTCTCTGCATTGAAGGGCAGCACTTTTACATATTTGTCATTTGATCCAGTTGCTAATAACTGTCCACAAGGACTCCAGGCCACACAATAAATGGACCCTTTATGGTGCTTGTTTCTTTTAAACCGTACCACTGGCTGCTTGGGCATGTCACGGGCACTGAAAAGAAAAAGTACAAAATTCTCCATTATAAGGGAAGAAAGAAAAGAATATCCAGCAGAAGGTTTTACTTGCAGAGAGGAGGGATCCCCTGTCTTCTTGAGATAGAGTCTACAAAGCTGAGGATAGCTCTGAACTCAGTAAGACCCTGTCTAGTCCACAGAATGCTCATGTTAAATGTGAAAGTCACCATATCCAACTGACAGTACATTAGCAGACTTCTAAAAGTAGAAAAGAAAATAATACAAACCATACTCTAAACCAAAACAGTAAAATTATAACAATTATATGAATCACATAATAAATAGAATGTTTTAAAATCTGCATTTATATTATTTTTCATAACTTTTTCTCAGAAAAAAATAAAAGAAAGCTAATGCAAACTAGAAAACTGCAATGAATATTTATTAGCAAGAAATAAACAATGTGCCTGAGATTAACTCTACACATACAAGTCTGTTTATGTCACCATAATGACTTCAATCTCCATTCCTTCATCTAAAATTATTTAGTCTCCTTTCCAAATACTTCTATTTAGTAATACAGAGCTGGAGAGTTGACTGGTTATGAGCATTTGCTGCTCCTGTGGAGAACCTGGGTTCAGTTCTCAGCACCATGTGACTGCAGTTCCAGGATCCATCTGACACTTTCTGGCCCATGTGGGTACATCTGTGTTGCACTTACACACATCCAAGAGCACGCATTCACTCCATTTACTCATATAATGAACAACAAAACATTTAACACAAGGAATTGTGATTCCTTTCCCTAGTCTTTAATTTTTTATTTATGTGTAAATGTGTATGTCTGCAGTATGTATGCCCATGTGAACTCAGGTGCCCTTGAAGGCAAGAACAAGGTGTTGAGCCCCCTGACACTGGAATTAAAGATAGTTGGGAAGTACCCGAGTGAGCACCAGGAACTGAAAGCTGATCCTGTCAAAGAGAATCAAGTGCTCTCAACCACTGAACTATTTTATTTCTATGTCTATTATCTAAGCCTTTAAATGCTTTCACAGGGCAAAAGTCAAAATTATTATTCAGATAGAAATAATAAAAATTCTATTAAAAAAGCTCCATCAATTTCATTCTGTTACTGTTATAATCAGTCTTCAAATGTTTTTTCAAGTTTGGTACTGTTGCTGGGCAGTGGTGGTACACACTTTTGATCCCAGCACTAAGAATGTGGAGGTAGGCTCATATCTGAGTTACAGGCCAGCCTGGCCTACACAGTATAGGACAGCCAGGATTACTCAGAGATACCTATCTTTTAAAAAAAAAAATTAGCGGGGCTGGAGAGATGGCTCAGCGGTTAAGAGCACCGTCTGCTCTTCCAGAGGACCCAGGTTCGATTCCCAGCACCCACATGGCAGCTAACAACTGTCTGTAGTTCCAGTTCCAGGCAAAAACACCAAGGCAAATAAATAAATAAATAAATAGATAGATAGATAGATAGATAGATAGATAGATAGATAGATAGATAAATAAAGTTTGAAAAAAAAATTAGCCTAGTCAAAACCTATTATAAGGAGAAAGCATAGGCCTGGAGGTAACCTATGGAGGCTGATTTGCTAAATATTCATGCTATTAAAGTGTCCTTTATGTTTATACCCATAGGTCTGTGCTGCTCTCAACTTTGGTGAAAGAAGCTTCTTTTTGCAGTGGGCATCAGCTAATACAGAGATGAAAAACTGATCAAAGTGCTAAGAATAAGAGATTTCCAGTGCTATGCTCTAAATGAGACAACTATGCCAACCACTAAAATGGAAAGTGTGCTATGAAATGCTGCCTTCTATACATGGCATGACCACTGCACTCAGGAACTCACAGCAGCTGGGGTCACCTACACTAGACCTGCAAAAGGTCAAGCCCGTCAAAATTCCAGCAATGGACCAGAGAGGGGCTCAGGAAACCCCTCTGCTAGTTGAGGAACTATTGTCAGTTAGCAGGCAGACAGTTTTCTTTGCCGTTGCGGGCACTTTGTAGGTTACCCATGCACCAGTGGATGGCGCCATACTCATATTTATATGGAAAATACTAACTATATTCAAGTGTATATTTAACTTAAAAAAAAAAAAAAAACAGTTGGGAAGTGGTGGCACACACCTTTAATCCCAACACTTGGGAGGCAGAGGCAGAGGCAGAGGCAGATAGATCTCTATGAGTTTGAGGCCAGCCTGGTCTACAAAGGGAGAATGTAGAAACTCTATCTCAAAAACAAAACAAACACCAAACTGTATAAAATTAAAAGGGTGATGTCTATATGGGGGTGTATAGGAGGAGTTAAAGGGGAAAGTGATATGATCAAAGCACATTCTCTACATGTATGAAATTCCCAGATAATAAGAATTACATTAAAGGTTTCCTTGAAAAATCCAAAATAACATACTTCCTAGTACTTGTAATAATTAAAAATTTAAGGCTTTATACAGCTTATTTGGGTACCTTTCTTTTGATATGAAAACTAATTTTTCCTAGATAGACTCTGTTTTTTCACTTGAGCCAACAGCACATAAATAAACCGTCATTTGACTGAAAAGCTGCTGCTCTAACAGCCTATGTGTCTAGAGTGTCAGGACAGTTTTACTCCCCTCACCACAGAAATTCACCAAGTATCTCATGATTTTATAAAGCTCATTTTATTTTACATCTCTGGGTGCTTTGACTGCATATACGCCTGTGCCTTGTATCTGTCTAGAGTCCCAGGATATTGCTTCTCCTGGGTAACAGGTGGTTGTGAGCCACCATGTGGGTCCTGGAACTCAACCCACATGCTCTGGAAGAGCAGCCAGTGCTCTTAACTGCTAAGCCATCCCCCGCCTATATTGTCATCAGAAGTTTGCTAGTAATGTTAGTTGACTTGTAGCAAACATTTTAACAAAAAAACTGACAATAACAATACCTTATCAAAAAGTTCCAATCTAGACTCCCGTGAAGGTACATCTAAACCAAAAACTATTTTTCTGTAGTGTTGGGAACTAAATTCAGTCCAGTACCTTGTACATCACCGGCAAATACTATACCACCAGCCACCAAGCTATAAATAATGTATATTAGCATTCTTGTGGTATCTTTTAGAATATACACTTGGCTTTCAAATCCTATAAGAGGGTAAAAGCCATTCATAAAAACCAAATGAAATTTTTAATTTTTGAAGGTTTAAAGTTGCCAAATGTCAGCAATTACTATAGTTAACCCTAAACTCCTCTGAAACTACAGGAAAGGGAATACAGGGTATGGTGACAGGCACCTGCAAAGGAGAAAGGCAGAGGCTCGGAGCTCAGGGCTAACCTACGCTACCAGGGACATGCTGCCTTAATAGTAAAATGTGTCTGCTATAAGCTAGTTTGTGTTTTCTCTCATTAAATGGAATAGAAGAACTCTGCAGGTAAAATACGTCAGAAATAAGAAAGGCTTACTGATGCAAAATGGCATAATCAAAAATATTTTATGGAGAAATTAATAAACTAACAGTGATAGGTGTATTTCCTAAACACTAATTAATATATCTTAACAAAAGGAAAGGAATCACTGAAACATTAGTAAATGACAAATATGAAAAGCAGCCAGCACACTAACTGAAAACAGGCACGTAGAGCAATGCAAACCAGCTCTTCTTACCTGGGATCGATTTTTTCAGGATAGGCACATACTCTCAGAGTTTTTGAATTTGAACCAACAGCATATAAACTACCACCTGGAT
Organism: Sigmodon hispidus; assembly: GCA_004025045.1. Lineage (NCBI taxonomy): Eukaryota > Metazoa > Chordata > Mammalia > Rodentia > Cricetidae > Sigmodon > Sigmodon hispidus. The sequence continues at coordinate 137,786 of PVIH01002915.1, forward strand.
GAAAGGCCACTGCTCTAACAGCTTGTGTGTCTTCTAGAGTGTTAATACAAACAAACTGCTTTTTTGATTTGTCATCCTATGGAAAGAATGAATATAAAAGTCATTATATATATATATAAAAAAAAGCTTGAGTCACCTTCATCTACTTTAAATTCATTTCAACCACATTATTCTGGTTTGAGCATTTCATACTATCTGCCAGTAAGCTTTTAAGTAGCAAATCCAAATTAACCATACTGTTTCTAATTTTTGCTAATTATTACTAAACCAAAGTCAGACAAACTAAAACAAAATATAGAGTCTGAAGAAATAGCTCAGCAGTTAAAAGCACTTGCTCTTATAAAGGACCCAGGATCAGTTCCTAGCACCCACATGGCAGCAGTTCAGCATAATATATAACTCCAATTCAGGGAGATGATGCTCTCTTCTGACCTCCTCAGACACCAGGCACGTATGTAATGTATTTACATACATGGAGATACATAAAGTGATACCCTGAAAGAAATATTTTTTTTAATTTGTAATGAATTTTACTGTTTTTGTTTTGCACTACTTAACTGGAATATAAGAGAATATTATCTATAAATCTTAGATTTATATATAAATATTTTTTAGAGATAAAATATAAATGTCACAAAAATAAGATTGAACTGAATTAAAACATTTGCAAACTAACAAATAAATCTTTAAAAATCAAAAAGAGCCTAGAGAGCTAATTCAGCAAGTAAGAGCACTGGCTGCTCTTACAGAGGATCTGGGTTCAATTCCCAGTAACCATATGGTGACTCATAGCCACCTACAACTCCAGTCCAGGGAAACTGATACACCCATACACATAAATAAACATTAAAATTAAAACAAATTATAAGACTAGAATATATAGTTCCATATTAAGCTTTCTTTAACAGTCAAGGGGGAAACTCACATATATATTTCTAGTAAAAACAACAGAGCATCATGTATGTTCTAACAGGAAATTCATGACCAGAGGGGACAACACAACCAGATTACTCTCACAAGAAGAAACAAGAAACAAAAAAGGCTATTATTAATTTAACCCACTTACAGTTAAAAACAGACAGCTTACTATTATCTCTGGCAATTAATATTTCAGCATTTCAAATTGAAATTAAAACATGGCCTTTTAAAACTATGAAAATGATTTTAATCGAAGCACTTGAGATTTGTGGTTTTTTAATGTGTCAGTCTCTGTCCAAAGCACTCTCCCAGAGAGGCAAGGTGAAGCAGTTCTATACAGAACACCCACAGCCCCGCTGTTTGGGCCTTTGAAACAGTAGTGCTACCTTGAGCAGGACTGAGTGGACTGGGAACAGGGATCTCCAGATGGCATGGTTGATAGCTTTCATGTAGTCTTGTCTTTGGGAAATATCAATGTCAAGTACACAAAAACGCAAGTCACTTCAGCTCTGGTCCTAGCCTAAGAACTCAAGAATCACAATGGCCAGTGAAGGGACTTTCCTCTTACTACCCAAGACTGCATACATTCAAACAATGTGCCCTCCTTAGGGAAGCAAAAACACAACTAACACCAAAATAATTTTTCCTCATCTGCCTGAATTCTGTTATTCATATGGACATTAGACCATGTCCAGGGAATGAACATGTAAATGAGCAGTATGAGAAATAACAGAAAAAGAAGGATGGTTGATTAACACCTTTCTAAACATTAACATTAAGAGTTTCTTTATAGCAAAAATAAGAAATCTATTTTATTTGTGCCACATGTTTTAAATTTTTTAAAATGAAGCAATCTGCATAACAGGAGACTTCATATAAAAATATTGATGCTAGCTTTTCCTGAGATCAAAGAAACTGGAAACACTGGTATTGTACATTTCTTTGTACAAGAACAAATATTCCTAAGTACTTATCATGAAGATGGTGGACAATATTCATTTGTTTCCTGTTTGACTCCTGACACCTGATCAGGATACCTGGCAGAATACCAATACTATCTGAACAAAGCCACCATAAAGTTCAGAGAGCAGCAGAGTGTCAAGTGAGAAAATTCAGGGTCACCACAAGGCCATTAATATGAATACTTATGAATGTGTTTTCATTTTTAAATTTATTATTTGTGTATGGAAGTGCACATATGCATATGGATGGAGGTCAGAAGACATCTTCTGGGAGAGTTCCAGTTCTACTGTATAGGTCCAGGGGACTGAACTCAGCTTTTCAGACTTGGTGATAAGCACCATTCTCCCACTGAGACAGATAGCCATCCCCCATCTGGATCCCTAAATGTGTTTTCTTTCTTTTTTTTAAATTTTTTTTTTAATTTTATGTGAATTGGTGTTTTGCCTACATGTATAACTGTGTAAGGGTGTCAGATCTTGGAATTACAGACAGTTGTGAGCTGTCATGTGAGTACTGGGCATTGAACTTGAGTCCTCCGGAAGAACAGTCAGTGTTCTTAACCACTGAGCCATCTCTCCAGCCTCCTAAATGTGTTTTCTAAGGCAAACTCTCCATTTAGTTCAGTGAGATCAATCCCACTACTCTGAGATAAATAATGACTACTTCTGTTGTTTCCTTTGAATTCAGAATCTTTTGCAGCAGGGCCTGATGACATGTACCTTTAATCCCAGCACTTGGAAGGCAGAAGCAGGCAGATTTCTTTGGGTTTGAGGTCAGCATGGCCTAGCAATTTCCAGGTCAACAAGACTCTCATTTTTTTAAAAATCTCTGTAATACATACACATACAGAAAAAAAAACTTCTCCAAAATATTACCTCTTCCCCTTTTGATCTTGATAGATTCCCTGAAGAATCTCCAAGAGATGGCTTAATGACAGAATGTTCTGATGAGCTGTGGGAATAGAAGTTCAAATAAAGTTTATCTGAAAATCAAAACAAAACTAAGTTAATTTAACCTTTCCATCTTTATTTTTCTTTTTATCAAACATTCTTCAGTGACTCCATTAAAAGCTGCTATATGGAGACATTAGGGGCTCTAGGGGACATTAAGGACAGTAGTAGAGAGAAGGTGGGATGCTGTTCTGGAAAGAAGGCCAAGTCTCTACATTGACTGGTAAAAGGTTGAGACCCTCTCCTCTGCTTGTCCCAGTCATTCTGCAATGCTTACTTCTACCCTAAGCAGGAGCCTCATGTTTACTCTTTAGGAAAAGTATCTGGCCTTGGGGAGAAAATAAGAAAATAAAAAAAAAAAACGGGGCTGGAGAGATGGCTCAGAGGTTAAGAACAGTGGCTGTTCTTCCAAAGGACCCAAGCTCAATTCCCAGCATCCACATGGCAGCTCACAAGTGTCTGTAACTCCACTCCCACAGGATCTGACACCATCATACAGGCAAAGCCCAATGTACATTAAATAGATTTAAAAAAAAAAAAATGAAAAAACCAAAACTGGCAGTTACCCCTTCCTACACCAGTATTTCCAACTAACCCTTGTTCTGTAAGGGCAAAGGCAGGCGAATCACCAGCACACGCAGTTCTTTTCTAGTAAGCTTAGGGAGGCCCGCCCTCAGGAGTTACAGCCAGAGGCTTCCAATCCTCAGAGAAGCCCTCCTCCAAAGACCGAAGCAAGTGAGAAAGGGGAACGCTTCAAAACACAGAGCCCCAAACTAAAGACATAACCACACGCTTTACAGACAAGAGGATTTCATCCTAGAAGAAACTCAAGGACTTTTTAATGTAAATTTGTTTTAGAGAATGAGAACTCTTACCAAAACATCCCAGCAGGGGGAAAAACAGAGATGAGAAAATTACTTAGCACTCTTTTAACTTCCTAAGTCTTAAATTTCCAGTTTTAAAATGCCCAGGGGGAGTTCAACAGAATGAAATTACAGAACATCGAAGAAAAGGACCTAACAATTTCAGAGTGAAAAAAGCAACAGGCCTTACACACAGGAGCAAGAGTCAAAAGAGCATCAGACTTCTTCAAAGAGCCTTCAAACTGAAAGGTCATGTCACATGGCTTTGAAATACTGAGAAATGGTTGCCATCCCAAATTCTACACCAACACCGCAAAGTATATTAGACATGAGCAGATAAGCAAGGTAAGAGAAACTTTACTTCTGACATGATCCAACACAGGGATTAGGAGAAAAACATCCCAGAAAGATAATAAGGAAAGTCCTAGGATTTCATAGGCCTCTTTTTTTAAAATAATAATAATAACAATAATGCCTTAAAGTCAGCAAATAAAAACAAGAGCCATGTCCCATAAAGAAAGGAGACAACAAATTATTACTGAATGCTTTCTACCCTAATGAAACCGTTCTGTTTCTTACATTTATGGCATATTCATGGGTGAGCTCAATGCTATGTGCATGTAGAGGTCAGGGTGATGACCTGCTGTCTTCTCAGATCTCAGGTCCTCTGAATGAAATGTAATTTTAAGATTTAATTCTGGTCTCTACTCATGAATATTTGTGTAATGGTCTGGGATCCAGCACCCCAGTTATAAAAGTAGAATATGATATGACATTAATAACAAGATTAATTTCTACAAGCACACAAGTGTCAAAAGCACACATTTCCAAATTTTTTTTATGTGAATTGGTGTTTTGCCTGCAAGTATAACTGTGTAAGAGTGTCAGATCTTGGAATCACAGACAGTTTTGAGCTGCCATGTGGTTGCTGGGAATCGAACTTAGGTCCTCCGGAAAAACAGTCAGTGCTCTTAACCACTGAGCCATCTCTCCAGCCCAATATACATTTCTAAATTAACCTACCTGAGAAGTGCTCAATGGTAATTCAAGAAAATGCCCCCTGACTGTTCTCATTGCATAAATTAACACTTACTTACTAGTGACAAGAAGATAAAAACGTCCTAACTGGTGAAAACATAAATGTGCAAAGTCTTTAGCTGCTATAATTTTTTTTCACAGTTGCCAAAATTGTCTTTCTATAATAACTCTAACATGTTGCATAAATACCTTCTTGCACCCCAAAAGTTTGAGAGAGTATGTGTTGAAAAATGTCCAAGACAAGGGGGAAAAAAAATAAAGACACAGCCTAAAACTACAGACTCTCTCAATAAGATGGCTTATTAGAAAAAACAAAAACAAACAGAAGGTTCTTGATGCTGTTGGGGAAGCAATAGAAAGGAAAGGAGACTATAGAGATTAAAACAGACAAATGAAGGCAGACTAGATAGAAACCGAGAGCTAATACGCTCTCAGCTCTCATAAGGCTCCAAAGATCACTATATTGGAAGTTGATCTTCCAGGTTTTACAATCAAGCACTTACTTCTGGCTTCCACAAGGTGATTCTTCAGGAAAAGGGATGTGATTTGTTGATCCAGGATGACGAGGAGTACTGGTGTGAATATTTGAAGTATCGTGTATTAGCCTCTGACTGGAATCTTGGGGAGGCGTACTAAAGCTTGTCACAGAAGAACTATTTGACCCATTGCTCTTGCTCCCAGGACATTGTTGGTTGAGCACTGGTACCTCATTACCAAGACTATCCATTCCAATATTTAATTCACCAAGCTTCTGAATAGATCTATAAAAATAACACAAACAGCTTAAAATAAAAATGTACTTGAAAACATTCCTAACATATCCATAGCTAAAAGCCCCAAGATTATATATATGCACATATATAATCTATGGAAAAATTTATTGTATATATATTATCTCCATCAATTTAAGACATAACCAAGATACTAAAAATATAATCCAATGCTTTTAACCTGAGCACTCAGGAGGCAGAGACAGGAGGATCTCTGAGTCTGAGGCCAGCCTGGTCTACAGGGTGAGTTCCAGGACATTTGGAGCTACACAGAGAAACCTTGTCTCCAAAACCAAAAAGATAATCCAAATTTTCCCACAACGTCACACTATAAAAGAGAAAAAAAAAAAAAGCTTAATTTCCAGGCTGGAGAGATGGCTCAGCGGTTAAGTACACTGACTGTTCTTCTGGAGGACCTAAGTTCATTCCCAGCATCCACATGGCAGCTAACAGCTGTCTGTAATTCCAAGATCTGACACCCTTACATAGTTATACATGCAGGCAAAACATCGATTCACATAAAATAAAAATAAATATTAAAAAAGCTTAATTTCCAAATATTGTCAATAACAACATTAGAGTACTAACTTTTCATTTCATTTATCTCTAGTAACACCCCATAACTAAAACATGAATGATCAGAGCAGATCACAAATGTCAGGTGTACCCCTGTCATTCAGATCTACACTCATTCACTTATCCTGTGATTAATGTCCAGCAGACTCTGATTGGGGCACTGGAGAGAGAAAATGGGCCTAAACAAGGGGAGTTCAGTACTTGCACCCTAGTCACTCACTATGAGAGAAGACTGATTAACCAATCAGTACAATTACTGCAGTGTGGCAGTTCATTGTGCTTTCTCTTTCCCTTTACTAACCATATGTGTGTTTGGTTTTTGATGAAGTCTTTTACAACAGGCTGACCTATACATATATATATACATACATAGAAATGCCTATATCACTCCAGTGCTTGTAAGATGAGGCTAACATGAATTAGAGAGATACCATCAACCGAAAAACAAACAACAGTGTAATAATAACAGAAACTAGGAAAAATTCTATATTTATTACGTTCAAATTTAATTAGGCAGAATTTCCCAAATTATGTTTTTACAAAACATTAACCCTGTGAGATGTTCCCCCAAAAAGGACCTAAGTACATTAAGTATAAAGAGACTCCAAAATGCTCACATTAGTCATTTTGAGCTTTCTTTCTTTCTTTCTGAGCCAGGGTCTCATTTTATAGCCCAGTCTCTTTAAAGTAGGGTAGAATGAAGGAAGGACATATCAGTGATGCCAATTATAATACTGATCAAATAATCAAAATTATGGGGCAGCAATATTAAGAGAATGACATAAAATTGATGTAGAAGTCATTTGCAAAACCATAGGGTAAGCACACACAATTGCAGACTTGACTATCCTGTGGAGGCGCACACGTGCACAGCTTGTAGAGGTCACAGGACAACTTGTAGGAGTTGGTTCCCCCTCCGCCATGTCGGTCTTGGGGACTGAAGTGAGGTCATCAGGTATGGCAGCAGGGCTTTTGCCCTTGTGAGCCATCTCATTAGTCCTATGTGGTATGGATTTCTGTATCATACTTAGTTTTTAATATAATATTAAGCTCCATTTGCCAAAGACACTGAAAACAATTGTTTAACAAGAAGTAGACTCTAGCCAGACCTGGAAGCCCAAGCCTCTGATTCCAGCAGCGGAAGAAAAACAACAGACTGCTGTGAACTAATGCCAGTCTGGCCTACATAGCAAGTTTTAGGCCAGCCAGGGTTACAAGCTAGACTGTCTCAAAAAAACTAAAACCACAAAAAAGCAAACACTAACAACAAAACAATAAATACACTCTAAACTGAAACTAAACCACTTTATTTCTAATTCTGATTGTGTTTAAAGAATAAACACTCGGGGCTGGAGAGATGGCTCAGAAGTTAAGAGCACTGATTGTTCTTCCAGAGATCCTGAGTTCAATTCCCAGCATCCACATGGTGGCTCACAACCATCTATTATGAGATCTGGCACCCTCTTCTGTATACTGTATACATAATAAATAAATAAATCTTTAAAAAAAAAAAGAATAAACATTCTTGAATAGTCTATCTCTAAGGCAGCACATCTCAATCACTATTGGGGGTCACACATCCTTTTTGGCACTTTATCTTCTAATTCACTGCAGGGTATCTTCTTTGGAAAGTCAAATAGTAACCATTAAGAAGATATCCTAAACCAGCAAGTGTCAGTTCATCAGAATAGGATAATTCTGTCATAAAATAGCTTGATCCAAGATGGTAGAAAACACTCCACAGGGCTGAAGAGTTGGCTCAGTAGTTAAGAGCACTGGCTGTTCTTCCAGAGAACCCAGGTTAAATTCCCAGCATCCATATAACAACTCAACTATCTAAATATCTAAACTCCAGCTCTAAAGGATTCCCTTTTGTCCTCTTCTGATCTGCCTGGGCACTAGAAATGTATGTTGTACATATACACATGCATGTGGCAAAACATTCATACACATAAAAACAAACAAATAAGAAAGCACTCCCCAATGTGAAAATTCAGAGGCCTACTTAGATTGTTAGACCATCGTCATAAATATTCCCTGTGTGAAGATTTGGTGATAGCATCAGTTTCAGGGTCAAATGATGTATAGACCACTCAGAATGTCAAGCACATAGTACTTCTAACATTGATGATGATGAAGACCTGAGAATCATCATAACCATAATGATGGCAGCTAAAGCACCTTTCCTACATGCCAGCAGTGGACTAGGTACATATGCATATGTATTAGGCACATACATGCAATCCTCTAACAACCTCTACTCATTTAAATACATATATTCTGGTTTCTTGATTTTTAAAAACTTACACATTCAATCATTCAAGACAACATAGTTAACAGTTTAAGAAGAAATTTTAAGATGGAAAAATTTTAATATATTAAATCCAAAAGAATTTAAAGGCTGCCTTTTTTTAAAGGTATTGTTAGCCAGGCTGTTCCAACCTTAACTCAAATGGGTCCCACCCTGGCCTCTCAAATAGCTAAAACTATAAATGCATGTCACTATGTCTGGCTGAATCTGAAGGTTTAAAACTAATAATTATATAAATTACAACCACAACATAGTGCTCACAGCATGCTAGGTACATAAACAGATTAGCTCATTTATTCTATGGCACTTGGGGAAAGTGGATGAGAATAAAGAAACTAAGTATGGGCTGGAGAGATGGCTCAACAGTTAAGAGCACTGACTGCTCTTCCAGAGGCCCTGGGTTCAATTCCCAGCACCCACATGGTGGCTCACAACTGTCTCTAACTCCAGTTCCAGGACATCTGATGACATCTTTTGGCCTCTGTGAACACCAGGTATGCACATGCTGCACAGATATATACAGAGACAAAACACTAGTACACATAAAATATTAAAGTTTAAAAACAAAAGAAAAGAAACAAAATAACTGCTATATCCTTTTCTACCTTGGGTAATGTGGGAACACTAGCCCAAGCCTCTAGCCCAGGGGCTGAACCACCACACTGAAGATGTAGTTACTTGGAAAAGACACATACACCAGATTTTGTAACTGAAAGACATTATGTAATTGTACATTACATAAAACATTTTTAATAGCTTGAAAATTTCACACTACATAGAAACTGGCAATTATTGCATGTTTTTTGACTTACTACAGAATTCTACTATAACTTAAAAAACTAAAACAAATACATATCATAATTCCAAAAAACTTAAAAAAGATAAACAAAGCCTTTAAAAGTTACAAAGCCAGTGAAACCCTGATATTAATCATAGTGTTTCTTTTTTCTTTTTTTTAATTTTTTTATATAGATATTTATCAGTTGATGTTTTTACATCATGCACCTCATCACAAGTTTTTTAAAGACTAATTTTATGCGTTTGTCTGCATGAACATATGTGTACCATGTGTGTATCTGGTGCCCACATAGGCCAGAAGAGGAGTTAAAGTTGGTGGGGAGCCTTCTGAGCCACCACATAGGTGCTGGGAACCAGACCTGGGTCTTCTATAACAGCAGCATGTGCTCTTATTTGTGAGTCATCCCTCCAGCCCCAGCAGTCACTGCATGCTTTACATGGCTTTAAACGAATCTCTTATTTACAGTGAGGATCAACAGACCTATTAAGGAATTGTTCTGTGAGATTCTGCTGCTGATCAGGACCGTCCTCTTGGTTCACGCCTCCTTCAAGTAACATCTGCTGATATATCTGACGCTGTTGCTCCTTCTGTTCTAAATGCTGCTGATAGCGTAATCTTTGCCTATAATATTCTTGAAATTGTTCAGTGGAATCACGAAGCTTAAAAATATCAGAAAAACAATATATATGAACAGACCATACTGAATTAAGTTTTTACAATATCAAATCTATAAATGCTAAATAAAATCACAACTATAATTTAAAAATTACATTACTTATTGAAAAATAACATAGCGCCTATGTCTTAATAGTCACAGATTACCAGCTCCTTTGCTTTACTCTGTAACAACCAACTGAAATGACTGGTTACTGTGTGTTCCTGACTAGCAAACATGCAAACTGGTGGTTATAACAAGCACACAGCCAGAGAACATGCATGTAGATAATAATAAATTTGTTATTACTTATGTGTCTTAAAAGACTGTATTACTATTTAGTAAGACTATTAACATCAGACATATTTAATACTAAGCATGTAATAGTTTTCTATAGACAGAAACATGTATTTGCCTAAAAACTAGGTCCCAAATGTTCTTCCATGAGTAAAAAATGATTTTAAATTCAGCAATCTCAGTATTTCCCATTCACGCTCCTGAACAATTGTGTAGGCTGGAGATAGGCAAATGGGTAAAGATGCCCTTCATCCAACCTGACAACCTGAGTTTATTCTGGAGAATCAGACTGTCCTCTGATCTACACATGTACCATAATATATGCACACATATACACACAGCAATAATTAAAATTTTTTAAAAGAAAAAAAAGTCACATTTAGCACCTCTTCTAAGTGGATAGTACATAAATCTATATTCTATGCCATAATATCATTTCCTGTCAGAAACACATAAAAAATGGAACCTTAGATTTAGATAAAAGTATTACTCTATATTATACATTTTAAATTTCTTATTCATTAAATAAAATAAAATATAGAATGCATGCCTTTAAAGTTAAAAGCAGTCACATGTAACATAAATTCAATTGAGACATAAAATAAGTGGCATTTTAGATTTTTAATAAATTGCTCTACTTATAAAATACATGATGATAACTAATCGTACTGCAAATTCTTTGGAGAAAAGCCAGAAAATGACCTAAAATAATCAGAATATCTAAAATTGTTGTACTACTCCCAAATATAAAAGTCTTGTATGTAAGAAATACTATTAACTTTTACAAAGAGAATAATTTTTGTTTGTTTGTTTGATTTTCAAGACAGGGTTTCTCTGTGTAACAGCTCTAGCTGTTCTGGAACTCACTCTGTAGACCAGGCTAGCCTGGAACTCACAGAGATCTACCTGCCTCTGCCTTCCAAGTGCTGAAGTTAAAGGTGTGCACCACTAAGCCCAGCTGAATAACTTTGAGACACATTACATTCAGTAAGTATTACCTCATTTTTTTCTTGTTTAGCTGGGACTGGATTCTGTGCTCCATTTGCAGACTCTTTTTCAAAGCCTGAACCCTGGCACGTGGGTTCACTGCTTACAGGCTGCTGGGCCTCAACAGGTGTATCACTTCTTCCCAAAGAATAGAAAAAGCAGAGTTGGAGTCAAAAATGCATTTTAGAAGATTTTTTTGCATTAAGAGAATATTAAGGATGTAGTGTTTATCAACTATACAAAAATAGATGTCCTTTTTTCTTTCTTTTTTTTTTTTTTTTTTTTTTTTTTTTTAAACTTTATTTATTTGCCTTGGTGTTTTTCCTGGAACTGGAACTACAGACAGTTGTTAGCTGCCATGTGGGTGCTGGGAATCGAACCCGGGTCCTCTGGAAGAGCAGACGGTGCTCTTAACCGCTGAGCCATCTCTCCAGCCCCCCCTTTTTTCTTTCTTAACTACATTAGATATTTTCCAAATATAGAATATGCAGGGCTGGAGAGATGGCTCAGAGGTTAGGAGCACTGACTGTTCTTCCAGAGAACCTGGGTTCAATTCCCAGCATCTACATGGCTGCTCACAACTGTTTATAACTACAGGTCCAGGGAATTTGACATCCTTACACATACATGCAGGCAAAATACCAAAGCACATTAAATAGTTTAAAGTTAAAAAAAATATAGAACATCTTAGAGAGGATATGTCTGTTTTTGAGACAGAGTCTTGCTGTGTAGCCTCAAACTTCTGAGTTCAAGAGAGCCTCAGCTCACCACAAACCACAGCTGGTGTGTGTTGTCATGATCCTCAGCTCACCACAAACCACAGCTGTAGGTGTGTGTTGTCATGATACCACAGCTGCAGGTGTGTGATGTCACAGCCAGATAAAACAAACATTTACTCAGGAAGCAGGTCTCTTACCTAATAGCAGTAGAATGTGTTTTCAGGAATTCACTTCATTCTTTGTGGCCCAGCTTCACCTACAAACTAGATAGGCTAGAGGATTTCATACCTATATTCTCTTTATGAAATATGAATTATGATTTTGTTACTCAAATATTTCTTTTTCCCTCTCATATTTGAGTTTTAAGACTTTAGATTGGCTTATTTACATTGAACATAAAAGCATAACAAATTTTTTTCACTTCCTTAAAAATTAGTTTCAATTCTTTTTTTCAAGACAAGGCTTCTCTGGGTAGCCCTGGCTGAACTGGAATTATGTCTGTAGACAAAGCTGGCTTTGAACTCATATAGACCTGCCTGCCTCTGCCTTCCAGCATGGGTATTATAGGTGTGCACTGCCACTACCTGGCTACTTAATATTATTTATTTACTTACTTACTTACTTATTTATTTATTGAGACATGGTTTTCTCTGTGTAGCTTTGGCTATCCTGGAACTCACTTTGTAGACTAGGTTGGACTCAAACTCAGAGATCCACCTGCCTCTGCCTCCTGAGTGCTGAAATTCAAGGTACACACCATCATACCTAGCCTATCATTCAATGTTTTTTTTTTAAAAAAAAAAAAAAAACTTTATTTATTTATTTATTTGGACTTGGTGTTTGCCTGGAACTGGAACTACAGACAGTTGTTAGCTGCCATGTGGGTGCTGGGAATCGAACCCCGGTCCTCTGGAAGAGCAGACGGTGCTCTTAACCGCTGAGCCATCTCTCCAGCCCCCTCTTTCAATGTTTTTAATAAACAATTTTAATGGCATAATTTAAGGATTTATGCCAGGTTATTCTAATATTATAATATGCCTAATAGTCTTCTAAAACACTAATGATTTCTGCTTTTCATAAATCTCAAAAATGTTAATAGTGACCGAGGTGTGGTGATGCATACCTTTAATCCCGGCACTTAGGAGGCAGAGGCAGGTTGATCTCTGAGTTTGAAGCCAGCTTGCTCTACACAAGTTTCAGGCCAGCCAAAGCTATATTTAAAAAAAAAAAAAAAAATGAAGAAGAAGAAGAAAGAGAAAAATGTCATGTGAAGATAAGGAATATCAGGCATACATATACACAGATTTACCTATTTTCTACAAAACACCATGAAAATAACTACAGAAGTTAAATGACCTGTCACTTTAAAGAATTTAATTATACAGTACTGATCTCTCTAGGCAGAGTATCTAAGGATAAATCAAAACACAGTTTAGGGATCAGGAAGGCAACATTAGACAGTCATTGTCACAGAGGCCCTTTTCTTAGGAATTTGTCCTTCTGACACCTAAGCATATGTGCATGTGAAAGAATGTTCATTACCAGACCTTATAAATTACTAATAAGTATGATAAGTGCCCCCACACGGAGAACTATAGTTTAAAAAAAAACCCATGGTAACAACATAAAACCAGACACAGACCAACAGATAAAACAGAGGACCAAGAAATAAACTCACAGAGCAGCTTCCTAATGTTTGGCAAAGGGGCCAACATATGGCAGAGAAAAGGTAGACTCTTTACCAAATGGCAGTGGGGAATCTAAATTCCCACAAGCAAATGAATAAAACTAAATCTATATCACACCCTACACAGAAATCAATTCAAAGTGGGTCAAAGGAAAATAAATAGGCAAAATATATCATGATATATACAGAAGCAAAGACTTTTTTGAAAGAATTCTAATCACACAGGAAATAATCCCAAGGACTAGAAAAAAGAGATTACATGAAATTAAAAGGCTTCTACAGAACATACGGCCTGGGAAGAAGTTCTACTAACTATAAATCAAACAAGGGAACATCTAGAAGGAGCTGCAAAAATTAAACAATAAAGAGAAAACCTCATCAAATGAATAAATGAGCTAGTAACTGAACAGGTAATTCTCTACACAAAAAATACAAATAAATATTATGCAAAGTGTTCAATGTTCTTAGTCATCAGGTAAATGCAAATTAGAACTGCTTTGAGATGTCACCTCACCTCCAGTTAGAATGGCTGTCCTCAAGAATACAAATAATGACTAAGGCTGGCATAGATGCGGCATGTCATTGTTGGTGATAATATGAACTTGCACAGCCACTATGGGAATCAAGATGGAGGTGTCTCAAAGAACTAAAAACAGAACTACCAGGCAGCCCAGCCATACTACTTTCATGAGTATGTACCCAAAGGTTCCAAGTCAATACATCACAGAGATACCTGTACAACCATGTATATTTCTACACAACTGAATAATTCACAACAGTGAAAAAATGGAACAAGCCTGGATGACTACCCACAAATGAGTGAATAATGAGAATGTACAACAGACACACAGTGGGATGCTTTATGGCCATCTTATTTTTCCTTCATACTATGTAATCTGCTTTTGATGATTTGTATTTCTGGTAAGGTTACAATACAGAATGCCTGTGATCACTTTCAGCCTCCACTAGGCCCCTGCTACTCCCATGTCTCTTTCTTTGTGTGCAGGTAGCCACAACTGCTTTGAGACAGCCAGTGATTGGGATGACCATGTCACTTCCAGAAAACAGTGTTTCAACATTCTCCTCTCCATCTTAACTTAACAACCCAACACACACACACACACACACACACACACACACACACACACACACACACCTTTAGTGATGTCTCCTGGGCCCTGAAGGAGGTATAGATGTTCCATTTAGGACTAAGCACTCAACAACAATTTGTTCTCAGTACTTTGACTATTTGTGAGTCTCTACATTAACCATCATCCTCTGCTAAAAGAAGCTTTTCTGACCCAGGTTAAAAGCAGCATTATTGTATGAGTATAAATATAAATATTTAGAGGGCATTTTGACTAGATGTCCATTTATCCAAACATCTGTAGTATGTTCTCCTTTAGGGCCTATAACTTCTCCAACCACAGATTTAGTAGCAGGCATGTATTCCCTCCTGAATAGACCTATAATTCAGTCAGAAAGCAATTTGTTGTCTCTCACAGTGTTGCCATTAGGGCACCATCTTGCTTGGCAGGTCAGAGTTCACAATGAGATTTTAACCAGCCATAAAATAATAATAATAACAATAATAATAATAATAGGGCTGGAGAGATGGCTCAGAGGTTAAGACCTCTGTTCTTCCAGAGGTCCTGAGTTCAATTCCCAGCAACCACATGGTGGCTCATGGCCATCTATGATGACATCTGGTGCCCTCTTCTGTATGCAGTGCACATAATAAATAAATCTTTTTAAAAAATATTAATAATAATGACATCTTCAGGAAAATGGATACACCTGAAAATAATTGTATTAAATGAGAAAAAAAAAAGACTAGAAAGACAAATGTCACATTTTCTATCATATGGAAGACTTAAATTTAGAATTACATTTATGTATATAGTATATGTATAGCATATTAATATATATATATATAATATACACACATATTTGTAACATGTGTATGTATAGCATATATTTATGTATATGATATATGTATAGCACACTAGAAAGCAGATCAATGCAGAGGAAGGAGATATCTTAAGGAAGGGGGAAAAAAGAGGGAAATGGAACATATGTGTATGAAGACATAAAGGGGGTCTATCTGAGGGAAGAAGCAGTCAAAGTGGGCAGGGGGGTGGGGAGAGCAAAAGATAACAAATCAAATGAAGTAATACTGATATGTACATATAAGAATGTGGCCACCATGAAACTCATTACTTTATAAGCTAACTTTAAAAATAAATTTAGAATTCTTTTTTTAATTTTAAGTATTTATTTGGTACACAGCATTTTACTTGCTAGGACTGCAGGCCAGAAGAGGGCGCCAGACCTCATTACAGATGGTTGTGAGCCACCATGTGGATGCTGGGAATTGAACTCAGGACCTCTGTAAGAACAGCCAGTGCTCTTAACCTCTGAGCCATCTCTCTAGCCCCAAACTTGGAATTCTTAAAACTATAAAATGCTGAACACCTCGAGCATTTGCATGCACACACTACAAACTACTTAGAACTGACTACTTCCTAAGTTTTAAGAGCAAATGCCTACCGTTCAGGAGATTCTTCATAGATACTGTGACATTCTGTATTCTCGAGCATGAGACTTCTGCTAAGGTTTTGTATTCCTGGATAATGGAAGTTAGCAAAAGAATGTGACATTGGAGAAGTCTTGTTTCCAAGATCTGAGATTCTCTTATCATGACTAGTTAATCCACATGTGAGGCCATCTAGAGCAGGATTCAGGGATCGAGTCATATAGGCATCAGCTGACTGAGGCCTCCTCATTGGTGATGACGGGTAGGGAGAAAGTTTGCTGATCAGAGGAGTCAGGAGATCAGCATATGCAGCTTTCGTAGGTTTCAGGAGTTTGTCAACATGAATATTAAGCATTTTCTGTTCAAACGCACAAGAAAAGACTGAAGAAGGCAGATTCTGAAGCCAAGACAATAAACTCAGATCTAAATCATCACAACCATTGCCACATAAGAGGTCAATGCCAAGAAGTACTTCACTTTCTGTAATCTCTTCGCCCGTCGCTTTACTCTGACAAAACTCTACGCAGCACTCATAGAGTAAACCCTTCATCACCAGTTGAAATAAGCGGTTGTTACTTGCTTTAAAACCAGCCTCACTCAGCTTCCTGTCGGCAGGAATGAACTCTGCCACCATGACACAGACCTCCTCAAAGCAGTGAACTCGGGCAGTGCTGGGATTCCAGTCCTTAAACTCAGCATGATTGGTGAGGCGAGGCAAAGTGAGGAGCAGACAGAGCTTGCTGTAATCATCTTTAGAAGGGCAGTACTCCTCTAGAGCATGTAGACACTGGACAGCTTCTTGCATGGTAAATTCCAACTAAAAAATATAAAAGGTGACTATGAAAGAGATGAAAAGCAATTGATCGCCTTAAAATGAAATGTAAAAGCTCAGAGTATAAAAGACTTTTTTTGGTACCAGAAAACATACATATAATTTGTAGAATGTGTAATCATTTTTAAGTGATGACTTTTTCACAGCTTAAAAAAATAATTTGGTTAATTACCAAATTAAAATTTTATCTACAAAAATAACATTCTAAATCAATCCAGACTTAAAATTCTAATTTCCAACTGTTTGTGTTTTAATTTCCTTTCATTTTTTCAATGTGGTTAGATACAGGGCTCTGCATAGCTAAGGCTGGTCTTAACTCAAGCTCCCCTTGTCTCAGTCTTATAAATACCAGGATATTTCTAAGACTCAGAACCACTAGGCCCAGTTAAAAGTGAGAACTAAAGGATGTCAACAGTTCATTTGAAAATCTTGATTTAGATTATCCCAAATTCAAAAGAGCCATTTTGTTAGTCTCAATTGTCTTAGAGTAAATTCATATGCAGATAGAAAGCAAAATTCACAAAAGGGAACATTTACAGTTGATTACTACAAACAACAGAAACAACAAAAAGAAGCTTAGATGAGATGCCTGACACCAATGTGTATATTTAATATTGTCAGATACCTTTTGGACATGTCCAAGATGTAGTATGTGCCCCAGGTTAGCTATGAATAAATACGGCCTAACTCAAAAAATGTGAACTTGTCTTTAAGCCTAGCACTCAGGAAGCAGAGGCAGGCAGATTTCTTGTGAGTTCAAGGACAGCCAGGGCTACATAGAAACCCTGTCTCAAAAAACAAAAACAATGACATGTAAACTGACTTAAAAACATTAAGGTTTTTTTTTCTTCTTTCAACTCAGTTGTATAGTTCTTGAGTGTAAGCATTGTAGATGACACTATCACATCTCAATGTGAAAAGGTAGGAACAAATTTAACTTAAAGAATTTAACTATTTTGGCCTATCTGACATATGAGGGAAATTAGGATACAGATTTCAACAACTGGTTAGTAACAAACTCAAAATAACAAGTTGAAGTTTTTAATTTGTTCCAATTAAATTAATTTGTACTTGTGGACATCATCAGCTGGTAAAAACTGCTCCATCATGAAAAAAGCCCAGTGGATAAGAGCATTTGCTACACAGGCATAAGGACTTGAGTTCAGATCATCAGAACTAGGCCGGCAAGGTGGCTCAGTGGGTCTAAGGGCCTGTTTGATAGTCTTGAGTTTAACCCCCAGGTCCACACACTGAAAGGAGAGAACTGACTCCAACTGTCTTCTGATCTCCACACGTGTGGTGTGCACATGAGCATGCATAAATAACATATATACATGGATGCTGGAGAGATGCATGCAGTGCATTACTCTGCACAGGACTTGAGTTTTGAGTCCAGAATCCATGTCCATGGGTTCCAAAGCACTTGTAACTGCAGCTCTAAAGGATTTAATACTCCTAGTCTTCACAGACATCTGCATTCACTCATGTGCACATGACCACACACAAATAAAAACAGCTCTTTAAAGTAACTTTCTGACTGGCAAGATGGCTCAGAGGAGAAAAGCACTTCCTACACAAGCCTGGTAAACTTGTATTTAATCCTCAGAACCCACAATGAAAGGAGAAAACAGATTCTAAAAGTTTTTCTTAGACAACCCCCCCATGTGTACAATGCTCTGGCATGCCTACTTTTACACACACACACACAAACTCATCCATTCATTCACACAAAAATAAATGAAACTTCCTAGAGCTGGAGATACAGATCAATTGGGTAGAGTGCTTGCCTGAGACATATGACACACTAGGTTCAGTCCCAATACTAAATAAATGTAACTTTTTAATTCAGATATATTTTATAGTATTGAACTTAAATTATAAAACACAACCTGGAAGCCAGGGTATGATGGTGCTGCCTGTAAAGCCAGCATTTAGAAGACTGCCCATCAGCTGAGAGTCATCATGGAGGCAGGGTACAGGATTAAAGGGACGTGCACTAAGGAGGCAAAGGCAAGCAGATTTCTGTGAGCTTCAGGCCAGCCAGAGCTACAAAGTCTCAAACAAACCTCAGTTTGATCCCTAGGACCCAGAGGGTGGAAAAGAGTCCTAACAAACTGTCCTCCAGCCTCCACATATTTTCATTTTCAATTTTCACACATTAAAGTGTGTGATGCCCCCAATAAAATAATAAATCATAGTTTTGAAAATTTGATCAATTCTGAAAACTCTGAAGATCTGCTACATCCTGCAATATAAAATATTTAACTGAGATTTAATTCTTTATATAAAAATGCAATATAAAATATTTAACTGAGATTTAATTCTTTTTGTAAAAATGAAACGCTTTGGGGCAGAGACCTTACAGAAGTTTACAGTCTTCCTCTGTTCCAAGCTTTCTCAAAGCCATTCTGAGCTACATGGGAACTTGTCTTTTTTCTTTCTTTTAGATGCATGAGTGTTTTGCCTGAATGCATATATGTGTACCATGTGTGCTCAGTGCCTTGGGAGGCCAGAAAAGGGTGTCAAATCCCCTGGAATGGAGTTACAGACAGTCATGAGCCATCGTGTAGATGTTTGGAACCAAACTCGGAGGTCCTTTCTTTAAAAAACAAGAGAGAGACTAGAGAGATGGTGTTATAATCCTTCCCCAGCCCTAGCCTCAAGGGCTAGGCAGAGAGTAACTGAGGTCATCCTATGAGGCCACTCTGGCCTCCATGTGTATAAACACAAGTATAGTTCACACATATACACACACAAATCTAGTCCAACTTACCTTAAAGAGAATAATATATGCTTGAAGTATTCATATAGCACCTTGACTTAAATCACAGAATGAGTTTCAAAGGACTATAGATTGAAAGGACAACAATTAAAACTATCTTGGTTCATTACAGCTCACAAGACTTTGAAAACTCATGATAATAGTCTGATTCAGTGAATGAAATAACTGAGAGCAAGACTAGGGCGCAAACCTTCAGGAATAAAAATCTTACATGCTGGGGCTCATCTTCTGCAGACATTGCATTGTTAACACACAAAGCTTCTAGAAACTTCTGCTTCAGAATAATATAACGAAACCTAAGAAAGAAGAAACATTAAAATGATTAAAAAGTTGAATGATACCAGCCATGGTAGCATACATCTGTAAATTTAGACTCAGGAGGGGTAGATAATGAGGATCATGGGATGGAAGCCAACCTGGGCTATACAGCAAGACACTGTCCTAAAAGGAAAAAGAATGACAGCAATGGCCAAAACCGAGGAGGAGCCTAAGCTTCTGACACAATAGGCACGTTTGTTCCATACAGGACTACAGACTAGACCAGGACTCGACATGCCAGGAACACATTCTTGTTTGTTTGTTTGTTTTGTTTCCAAGACATGGTTTCTCTGTGTAACAGTCCTGGCTGTCCTGGAACTTGCTATGTAGACCAGGCTGGCCTCGAACTCACAGACACCCTGAGTGCTAGAACTAAAGAAGTGCATCAACACCACATTCTATTACTATACTAGAGCAGTCATTTTGTTTTACGAATGATCAATTGGGCCAGCAAGATGGCTCTACAGGTAAAGACACTTACTACCACACCTGAAGACTTGAGTTTGAGCCTCAAACCCCAAAATGGTGGAGAGAGAAAATGAACTGCTGTAAGTTCTCCTCTGATCCTCGTCAGTGCCGCTCGTTTGGTCCCTGGGTATGGCACAGCCACACAGAGACTCACCCTGGCATATCCACACAAAGACTCACCCACCTACACACGTAACTTAAGAGTGTGACCATCAGTACTTCCAAAGAAACGTAACAGGATTCATAGTCTCAAGAATGAATTTACAAAACTGGAAATATAGCTCAGTTTTACAGCACTTGCCTAGTGTATACAGGGCACTGGTTTCTGTCCCTAGCATTTAGGGTGAGGGGGGTAGCGGGTGGGGGATCTATAACAGGAGCAGAAGAATATTTTATATAGAATAAATAAATTTTTAAATATCAAAGTTAGGAAAAAAGATAATCATTAAAATCTGAACCTGGGGGCTGGAGAGATGGCTCAGAGGGGCTGGAGAGATGGCTCAGAGGTTAAGCGCACTGATTATTCTTCTAAAGGTCCTGAGTTCAATTCCCTGCAACCACATGGTGGCTCACAACCATCTATGATGACATCTGGTGCCCTCTTCTGTATAATGTATAATAAATAAATAAATCTTTTTTTAAAAAAAATCTGAACCTGATATGACTAAAACTTCAAACTTTCAAACAATAAACACACTAGCAAATTAGTAACTATTTAAGTACAAAGACTTAAAGAAAAATAGCATGGGGCTGGAGAGATGGCTCAGAGGTTAAGAGCACTGACTGTTCTTCCAGAGGACCTGAGTTCAATTCCCAGCAAAACCACATGGTGGCTCACAACCATCTATGATGAGGTCTGGCGCCCTCTTCTGTAAAACTGTATGCATAATAAATAAATAAAATCTTTAAAAAAAAAAAAAAAAAAGAAAAGAAAAATAGCACAATAAATGACCAGATAAGAATATCTCAGAGAAATTATAAAAGACAAAATATGTTTGAGTTAGATGCTATGTACTATGTACAGCTCAGGCTAATATGAAATTCCTTATTTAGCACAGGATGACTCAAACTCATGATCTATCTGCCTTCTGAGGACTGGGACTATCAATATATTCCATTATGACTAATAAAAAAAAATGGAAATAAGAAAATATGCAGAAAGACATCTTAAGGTCTGTACTGATATCTCTTTGCAAACACACTACTAAGTAAGTCTGCATTTCTGACTTGCAAAAGACTCGTAACTCATCCTACAGATCCAGTGTGTGCTGCTTCATAGGAAGGCTATATCTTAAATGAGTTTATTGCTCTGTTTTGATGGTAAACAAGACACTAAAACTTTAAAGTAAAATCCTACCTTTTTTTGTCAAATTTTTCCATACATTCTAGAGGCTGAATGAACTGAAGAACTTCATCCCATTGACCATCCAGAATTAGCTGCCTAAATAAAGAAAAATGCTAATCAGTTGAGGCCACACTAACAGATGACAGAGTGGATGACAAAATAAACATCAAAAGCAAATAATGGGCTGGAGAGATGGCTCAGAGGTTGAGAGCATTGACTATTCTTCCAGAGGTCCTGAGTTCAATTCCCAGCAACCACATGGTGGCTCACAACCATCTTTGTTGACATCTGATACCCTTTTCTGTATACTGTATACATAATAAATAAATAAATCTTTTTTAAAAAAGCAAATAATGAGATTAGATTAGCCTCTGATTCCTCAAACATTAACAGTATTCTTTTATGATAATAATTTCTCAATTTTGGATTCATGATAACAGTAAACACATAAAAGGATCGGGCAGAAGAACTTTCATAAGATTACTAACATTTTATTTAAAGAATACTAATAGCCAATTATAATATATGTCACAGTAGTTTTATAAAGGGATGTTTTAATCTTAAAAAGGGAGAAAGAACACAATTTCAAAGGTTAGATTTTTAAATAAACTTGGAATAAAAAATTTCTATCCTGTAATTCTTTTCATTTCACCTCAGACCAGTAAAGTTCCATCACAAGGAGCATCAACTGTTAAGAGCATCAACTGTTCTTCCAGAGGTCCTGAGATCAATCCCCAGCATCCACATGGTGGCTCACAACCATCTATAATGAGATCTGGTGCCCTCTTCTGTACACTGTATACATAACAAATAAATATTAAAAAAAAAAAAGAATGCAGTCTTTCTCAAGGATATATAGAAACACTAAAACAGAATTTATTTCTAGGTGGAAGTTTGGTATATTTCTTTTCCACATAAGCCAGTTTAGATATATTCAGTTTTCTACTGTGGCAAATATGGCAATCCCCTTGCCCCAAATATTGTGCCCTAGAAAAATAATTCAAGATAGCAGAAAGTCCCATGTATAAAAACTGCTCAGTAGAATATTTAAGAAAATCAGAGGGGCTGGAGAGATGGCTCAGCGGTTAAGAGCACCCTCTGCTCTTCCAGAGGACCCGGGTTCGATTCCCAGCACCCACATGGCAGCTAACAACTGTCTGTATTCCAAACCAAGGCAAATAAATAAATAAAATAAAATAAAGTTTTAAAAAAAAAAATCAGAAACAGTAACTTAAAAATGGGTAAACCATTAAGAAACTAAATTGAAAAGTTTTAACATATATATTTGTAATCACAGAGAATTCCTGTGACATAACAAAATTACTTTTTTTTCTCTTTCTTTCTTTCTTTCTTTTTTTTTTTTTTTTTTTGACAGAGTCTTGCAATGTAGCTCTGGCTGGCCTGGAATTCACTATATAGATCAGGGGTTCTCAACTCAGTTCTGTAGTAGCAATAAAATAATGTTATGGTCACCACAATATGAGGAACTATACTAAAGAGTTGCAGCATCAGGGAGGTTTCAAACCAATGATGTAGCTCAACCTTGCCTGAACTCATAGAAATCTGCCTGTCTCTATCTCTGAAGTGCTGGGGTTGAAGAATGCACTACAATGCCTGGGGGAAAAATTGTTTTTCCTAAAAAATATACACAAGAGGGGCTGGAGAGATGGTTCAGCAGTTAAAAGCACCACCTGCTCTTCTAGAATTCCCAGGTTCAATTCCCATCATGCACATGGCAACTAACAACCATCTCTAACTCTAGTTCCAGGGAACCTGACACCCTCTTCTAGCTTCACAGGTACCAGGGATGCACATGGTACACAGATATACATTCAGACAAAACACAAATACACATGAATAAAGCTAAAATATATATTACATATACATACATACATACATACATATATATATGAATCACAATTGTTTCTGAGTCGTGGTAAATTTTCTTTATTTTTAATAATGAATATATTTCTATAATGAATGCTTTATTTTATGGAGTTCATTTATATGCACTCCTTGTGTATATTTTAGAAATGTTTTCTTTACCTCTCCAGTGCTACCATACTTTAAGGTTGCGACTCCAATGCATCTTACCATTAAAAACATTCTACAAATATATTACTGTACATTGTAAATATTCCATTATGAAATAAAAACCAATCATTACATTATACTTAAGTCTTTCAGGAGCATATTATACACATCCCCATACTAATGTTCTCCTTTAGAAGAGCGACATGTAAGCCTCATAGCAATGATGTTAACATACCTCAGAAAAAGCATATCATCTGAAAACAGGCCATTTATGACTCCACTTTCCTTCTCAAGGGCCAGCATACTAATGTGAAGCTTCCTCGAATTCAAGAAGTCCAAAATCAGCTTAATGATTTCAACCTCCTTTACATTCACTGTTTCTTCCGCCGTCATATTGCTAGCCTAAATAAACAATAACAAAAAATTTAACCCTACTGTTTTATGTGTGATTGACTAGAAATGATAATGTTGCTAGGGAATTTTTAGTACATGTGTTTCAAAAATTAATGGAGCTAGAGAGATGGCTCAGAGGTTAAGAGCACTGACTATTCTTCCAGAGGTCCTGAGTTCAATTCCCAGCAACCACATGGTGGCTGGCTCATGACCATCTATGAGATCTGGTGCCCTCTTCTGTATACTGTAAATATAATAAATAAATATCAAGGTAAAATTAACTATCGAAACTGAGTCATTCTTTAATGTGATAAAAAATATGACTCCGATTTTCTAAAGTACTAATCTGTGAGAAATACAGATTGGAGTGATGACAGATTAAATGATGAGGTTTGAGGCACTTCAGAATACTCTAGCAGTAACAGTATCAGGTATATCTAACACTCAAGTCACTGTGCCACAATGCTGTCACCTACAAAGCCCATCTCAAGAACACTTCCTCTTCCCCAATGGACGCAACAAAAATAATCATAATTTTAAGTAAATTTATAATTTTTCACAGGGCTAAATTCATATATATCTTAGGAAACATGCAGTCTGTGGATCAAAGGTTGGTCACTCATGAAATCACTTTTGAGCAAAACATAGTGAGGCGCAACTGAAACATGCAATTTACTAATAATTACAGTGTAGTACTGATACTATTAACTATATTTCAACAATTTAAAATTCCTTCTAATAAGCTTAGATCAGCCATAGGCCTACAGGAAAACCAAACACTATTGTTATGCTAAATAACATAGCAATAAAATAACCCCTAACAACATTCTGCTGTACATACAGATCAGTATCTTGTTCAGCCATCATCAGAGGAATTTCCTCTTGCAGTAGAGCAATGCAAAGGATTACCATGCTAATAGACTAGATGCAGGAAATATCATCTGATAATAACAGGACTATTAGGAAGCATTGTGTTCCTATTGGACCAAGTCATTCAAACCAGGCTCACAGAAACATAAGCACAAGCTTGTAAAGAATCCAGTTGTGTTCTTTTCAATCTGTTAACTTTTGTCTCTTTCTTTCATGAGAAGAAATGTAAATGTCCAGCCAACTAGAATGTTCTTATCATCAAACAGCATACACACTGTCTGTTATGCAGAGAAGTTGCATGGATGAGGAGAATGTGATAAGTAATTCATTATTCAACTTAAAAAAAAAAAAAAAAAACTTTGGAGAAAGTCTTACTTTATAGGCTCCGGCTAACCTGCAACTCGTTATGTGGACCAGACTGGCTTCTAGCTCACAGAGATCCACCTGCCTCTATCTCCCAAGTGCTAAAATTAAAGGCATCACTATCATGCTGGGTTTATTTGCTGGCACTGGTGTTTTGTCTGCTTATTATAGCTATGTACCACGTGTGCATGCAGTACTTGAGATTCTCTAGACTGGAGTTTCAGATGGTTGTGAACCATCATAGGGATACAGGTCCTCTGGGAGAGCAGCTAGTGCTCTCAACTGCTAAACCATCCCTCCATCCCCTCAACTCAAATATTTAATGACATCAGAGTAGAACACCTAGGGCAGGTAAGATGCGTCTGCAGATTAACCGCCTACTGCTGAGCTTCAAGGTCTGCTGAGTTCAGTTCCCAGTGGTGAGAAGAGAAGCAACTCCAGCAAGTTGTCCTATGACCTTTACGTGGTGTAAGTGTGCACAGGCACGCACATACATAAACACATATGGAATTTTAAAACCCTTTAAAGAGGAATATGCCTGTTTCCACGGTACCGCATGACTGTCTCAGCGAACAGACAAACACAAACCCCTCTCAACAGCCAACCCTCCACACTCTGGTTTGCTACACCCTCCTGTTCGTCCACAAGAGAGAAAATAAAGTTAGTGAGAGCTCTACTCACTAAATTCCCACCTGATTTCAGAACCACCTTCTGAGATTTCTCCAAACACACTATCAGCAATACTAACATTCTCCAAGTCTTCATGTAATCCTTACTTTAATGTTAACAACAACAACAATAATAACGGCTTTAACTAATTTCACTCTCAGAAAAATATTATTCCATCCTTATAATGAGATTTGAGGGGCATTTCACTGACATTACTATGTACCAAACCACACATTTAACAAGAACCAAAAACTATAATTTTCTAATGTAGTTCAGTATAAATATTATACAGGTCTCATAGTCAACATTCAGCCTAAATATTAAGTAATTCTAGACTATAATTTATGACAATTGTTATAGTTTACCTCATAATCATGTCAAAGGGGTTGTTATTTTTTTAAACTTTATTTATTTATTATTTATTTATTTGCCTTGGTGTTTGCCTGGAACTGGAACTACAGTTGTTAGCTGCCATGTGGGTGCTGGGAATCGAACCCCGGTCCTCTGGAAGAGCAGACGTTGCTCTTAACCGCTGAGCCATCTCTCCAGCCCCCAAAGGGGTTGTTATGTTGCCCAGTCTAGTCTCAATGCCCAAGTTCAAACGGTCAACTCAATTCAGCATCTTGAATAGCAGACTATAGCTATGTGCTGCTGCACTTCACTCTAAGATTATCTTTTAAAATG
This sequence comes from Sigmodon hispidus, assembly GCA_004025045.1. NCBI lineage: Eukaryota > Metazoa > Chordata > Mammalia > Rodentia > Cricetidae > Sigmodon > Sigmodon hispidus. The sequence continues at coordinate 164,613 of PVIH01002915.1, forward strand.
ATATGCAAGTCAGACATATCCATAATCCTTAACATTTAGGAGGCTATGGCAGGATCAAGTTCAAGACTAGTGGGGGTTATAAAGTGAAATCCCGTCCTTAAAAGACAAAGTAAAGGAAGGATATGTGTAGTGACATATTGTATATTTAATAAAATCAGCCTAGAATATCAGAGAATAGAATCACCCACAGTCAAGACATGAAGGTCAGAGAATGCTGACCCACACTTTTAATCCCATCACTCAAGAGTCAGAGATCTTTCTGGATTTCTGTGAGTTCAAGGCCTAACAGCCAAACAGTGGTAGCTCACACCTTTAAGCATAACTCTAGGATTATGATGCAGAGTTGAACCAGGAAGTAAAAGAGCTGGGTGCGGAAGATATATAAAGTAGGGGAAGGCAGAAATTCATTCATTCTGTAGAATCCACCAGTCAGGCAGAGAACCCTTGAAGACAGCACTTACCCTATTCAGCCGGAGAAGTTGGCTGGGCAAGAATTGACTGTGGTCTGTTTCCTCCCTCTGATATTTCAACTTTTCCCCAATATCTGGCTCCAGGTTTTCACTATATGCTAACTAGAGTTCATGTAATAGATAGGGGATTATAACTCAATGGTAGAGCGCTTGCTTCACAGGCTAAAGGCCCTGGCTTCACTTCCCAGTATGGGAGAGGGAGGCACATGACCACACAACATACAACAGGCCACGTCAGGGCAGGCGCAACACCACACATGTTCAACTAAAGCTAGTCAAACAAACTTGAGATGCAAAACAGTTGCTGGGCAATGGTGACTCACACTTTTTATCCCAGCACTCAGGAGGCAGAGGCAGGCAGATCTCTGTGAAGCCAGCCTGGTCTACATAGTAAGTTCCAGGACAGCCAGAATCACACAGAGAAACCCTGTTTCAAAAACAAAAGCAACAACAAAAAACACTGTCTGCTCTTCCAGGAAACATGGGGTTCAATCAATTCCTAGCACCCACACAGCAGATCATAACCCTCTCTAACTTCAGTCCCAGGGGATCTGATGTCTTCTAGCCTTTTCAAACTCTTCAGATGCTGTAGGCAAAATACCCATAAACACAAAGTATCAATAAAAAAAAAGAATATTAGTTTTAAAAATCTAAGATTAAAGGTCGATGTTTACAGATTTAAAAGTGATAACAAATATATTTTCATGAAAAAATATCAGTAGCTGCAAGTAGTGACATCCAACAGTAAATGCAGCACTGAAGAGGCCAATCTACTAAGAGTAGAAGTCAGCCTGAGCTATCTAGCAGGTTCAAGGCAAACTTGGGCCACACAGCAAGACAATGTCTCAAAAGAAAAAAATCAATTTTAGCTTTCTAACCAATAGAAATAGAAATGACTTAATGTCCCCTTGCAATGCTGTCTCTTGTTAAAATATAGAATCGGAAAGAAGGAAAATGCAGGAGGCTAAGTACGAGTCAGAAGTTAAGGCTGTGGAAATTAGGACAGTCATGAAAAAGTGCTTACCGTTTTGTCTCTATGATTTGCCTTTAATTTTTGTGATGCTTCAACTCATGTTAGTAATAGAAAGCATATATTCTGGTGAGTATTATGAAGTCTGGGACAATCAGGGATTTTGATCACACGCACAAACACACCAGAGAATGAACTTTTAAAGGATAAAACAAAAATAAACATATTATGCCTGGGCACGGTGGCACATTCCTAAATCACTACAGTGGATTAAGGCAGAGGGCTGGGGGGTGATGATAATATGAATTAGAGCCAATCTGGGACATACGGAGACAAATGATGTTAAAGTCTGGTGCCACTTTAAATAGCTATAGAAATAAAGTCAGCTTAAATCATGTGCTGTACATATACCTAAAATGTCTCTAGAAAGAGATACAAGGAATTTGTAATAATGGTTGTGTCTCACAGACCTAGATGGGTGATAGAAATAGCCAGGTGACTTTTTATTATGAACCCTGTCAAGTCTTTTGAATTTTGTACCATGTACTAATATTACACATCAAACAAACTTAAATGTGAGGCTAGAGTGGTGGCTCAGCAGTTAAGAGAGCTGGTTGCTTTTCCAGAAAACCCAAGTGCGGTTCCCAGCACCCACACCTACAGCTCACAACCACTTCCAACTCCAGCTGTAGAGCATCCAACTGCTTTTCTGGTTTCTATGGGCAACTGCATACATGTGGCATACACACATGGAATTTTTAAAAAGTAAAAATAAAAATTTCTATATAAAATTGAGTGTTATACAAACATTCAAGTATGGTAATCCCAGTACTTGAGGATTTGAAACAGGTAGATGGCAAGTTCAAGGCCAGCCTAAAGCTGCAAGCTAACCTGGACTACATAGCAAGATCCTATGTCAAAAAAATTTAAATAATAAAACATAAGCAAACAGTTATGCCAGGTATGGTAGCATATACTCTGTGAGTGTGAGGGCACCCTTACACAGAGTTCTAGGCCAATCAGAGGAGGGGGAGAGGGAGAGAGGGAGGGGAGGGAGGGAGAGAGAGAAAGGAAGAGGGGGAAGAAAAGGGGGAGGAGAGAGAAAGAGAGGGAGGTAAAGAAAGGAAGGGAAGGGAAGGGAGGGAGGGAGGGAGGGAGGGAGGGAGGGAGGGAGCCAGGCATGGTGACATACATCTGTAATCCCAGCACTTGGAAGCAGAAGCAATTAACTCTAGGACAGCCAGATAATAGTAGTGCCAATACAGCCAAGCACCTGCACACATGTGCATATAACCCTACACATACATATAACTAAAAATAAGCCCTAAAAATTCCAAATTAGTATGTGTATAATGAAGTAGTATTACTTCGGAGACATCTGTACTTTCTCATAACCCAAGACAACTTCTTGGCACTGATCTATGGCTATAGCAACATATAATTAGGGATCATTTTATTAATGCTATGACCATTTAGCAGATTTTTCCTTAGGGCCAATGACCTAGTCATTACCAGGTATGGGTTCCATCTTATGGAGCAGACCTTAAATCCAATACAAAAAAAAAGTAATAGGTTACTCCCTAACATCTGTGCCACTATTGCTCCAGCGGACTTACCTTGTAGGCAGTTCAATATCACAGCTCACAGCATTCATAGCTGGGTGAGATAATTTTTTCTCTAGTATTGTTTTTAATACCTTCCAGCAGTATGGACACTATAAACACTAGCAAGTAAGAATGAGGCTTTGTGCTGAGCACCAGCTAAATGTCTCCATGTTCTGTGACTCAAGAACGTAGTATCTTCAGCAATAGTGTCTTACTATCAAGCTGTGAAAGATAACATTGCTTTGGCAATAGCTCATGTTTGTAGGATCTATGGAACCCCACTGGCCAACAACTCGAAAAGACATAATCCATTCCCAGTACCAGGGGTTTTATTTGGTGGCGTATGGTGTTTAGTTGGGCTATGGTTCCCTTATTATATGGTAATGTTAGCTGCCCTCCTCCATCCTGCCCTCCCACTCCCTATCCCAGTTGATCCCCCAGTTCTGGCTTCTCCTTTATGCTTTTATAACACTATATTATATGCCCTCCTCTCTGGGGACATCCCTTCCTTCCCTCAAAGTGCCCTGCTTACTCACTAGAAATTTTACCTCCATGAGTATTCTAAAATCTAACATCCTCATATGAGAAAAAAGACAATGCCTCTCTTCCTTGTGTGCACTTGAAGTTCCACATACTTGAGAAGCTAAGGCAGGAGTAGATGCTTGAAGCTCAGGAACCCAGGCAGTCTTATAAACACAAAAGACTCCCTTTCGAAGGCTCATTATCATCTTATATACTTCAAGCTGGTCTCAGATTTGAGATCCTCTTACCTCAGCCTCCTGAGTGCTGCAGATAAAGGTAAGCACCATGCCAGTAGGCTTCTGATATAAAGACAACTTTTAATTTTAAAATTAAAAATATGGGGCTGAAAAGATAGTACAGTAGTTTAGAACACAGACTTCTCTTGCAGAACACCCAAGATCACTTTCTGTACCCATATCCAATGGCTCACAACATCCTTTAACTCCACCTCCCAGGGATCCCGACACCTCCCCCCACCCCTCACCTCCATCCCTCACCTCCACACCTGTTATGGCCACATATGGTATGTGTTCACACATGCTTACATGAATAAAAGTAAAACTAAATCCTTAAATTTTTAAATAAAAATTATACAAATAAAACGTTTTTTAAAACACTATATGGCTTTTTTCTTTTTTTAATATTTATTTTTCTTTTATGTGAATTGGTGTTTTGCCTGTATGTATAACTGTGTAAGGGTGTCAGATCTTGGAATTACAGACAGTTGTTAGCTGCCATGTGGATGCTAGGAACTGAACTCAGATCCTCCGGAAGAACAGTCAATGTCTTAACCGCTGAGCCATCTCTCCAGACCCCAAATGAAACTTTTTTAAGTTAGATCACAAAGGTTCTGTTCTACTATTGAGCTACAAACTCAAGCAGAACCCCCAAAACAAGATTAACTGCTGTGTCTACAATATATAAACACTGGACACTATTCTTAGATCTTATATATGTTGTTAATGGAACCTTACAAAATCATTCTCCACATTCCCTACCATCTGAATGATGTTCCTCTGAATACATTCAACTATCTGTCTTAATTAAAGCACCTAGATTAGAACAAAGTATTTCAGTAATAGTCTGGTCAGTAACTATATATAGTAAAAATAACACTTCTCATAATTAAGGGCATTTTATAATGAATACACATACACACACAAAGAAACTGCCTAATATCATTTATTTGTGATCTACTTTTTGCATTATTTAAAATTTCATCACCAAACCTAACCCCCTAGCCCCCCACCCTTACCCCTCTCCCAACACCTTTGAGGCATTATTGTAGTCTAGGTTGTCCTGGAACTTGCTACGTGGATCACACCTCCAAACTCACAGCAATCCACATGCCTCCATCTCCCAAGTGCTGAGACTATAGGCACTAGGTACCATGTCCACCTCCTTTTTAAAGAAAGAACCTCATATAGCTCAGGCTAGCTTCAAACTTGCTGTGTAGCAGAAGCTGGCTTTGAACTAGTTTTGTATTATCTACACAGAGTAAGTGAAAAGATACTAATATTTATTTAAATTGAGTCCTGTGCCAGATACTTCCACATATTATCTATCTATATTAATTCTCCTGCCCCTATGATTATCATTTTATAAGGGATTACACTTAAACTCAGTGGTGTAAAATTTGCCTCTAAAGAAAATAAGTACATGACCCAGAATGAAATGAGTCAGTCTATCTAAACCAATAGTTCCAAACCTTCCTAAGACAGTGACCCTTTAATACAGTTCCTCATATGCAGGATATCTCATGTGACCCCTATAAAAGGGTCACTGGACACCCCACCCCCTCAACATAGCAGGAACCCACAAGTTGAAAACCATTACAGCATGGGATTAAAACAAGAAGAAAAAAATTAAGATTTAAGTAATGGTAAGCCTAATATTAGTCAAACTTTCAAAAATTAGAATTACAAAAATTACACTTGACTTGCTTCCTGTGCTATGTGAGGACTTGCCATTCATTAGCTAAGTTTCTTAAACTTTTGTACTTAAGGACAGAAGAAACTGAACTCAGCCGAGAGCCCATTTGGCGAAGACAAACTCCAACAAGAAATCTATTTTGAAACCTCTACATGTTACCTTAGAAATTAATGTTAATATTGCCTTCTCTTTGTGTCTTCTTTCTTTTGTACAAATGTATCCAACTCATTAAGTGAAACTAAGGACTTCACGTGTCATTTACATGCCTGCAGATCTGTTTCTTGGATACTGAATCTTATTCATCATTTCATTTTCATTCTTCAGGGTCTTGTGGAAGCTAGACAGTACTTACTATGTCACTGAGCCTGAAATGGTGTCAACACCTCAATTTGAAAAACTTAAGTCAGAAGGATAAAGCTAGGTCTTCATTAGTCAAGAACCTGTGATCCACGGTGAGGATTATCCAGTACTAAATATAACTTGTCAGTTATTAGTAGTATCAAGCAGTTATTAGTAGTAGCCTTATTTGCAAGAAAGCATCACTAACCCTTACATAAAAGAAGAAAACCTCTTTTACCCATATCACCACAACAAGGAAAAACAAACAAACAAAAAACTCTAAGAAGAATCAGGACACACCTCAAGTGTTACCATAAAGCCTGTAAGATCCCTGTAAAAAATAAGGTTCTGGATCTAGAAATGTTAAAAAGATTACACAGACAATGGTAATGACCCCTAACAGTATTTCCCTCTAACAAAAGGTAGTCAACAGATGCCTTAATATTTTCTCAAAGTGCTGGCAAATGAATTGTCTTCAACATCACAGTCCACTCTCAGACTAAAACAACACCAGGCATAACCTCTATTTTACAAATAAGAAAACAAAGACAATGATAGGATAAATACCTCTCCCAAGACTGTAACTACAGGAACAAAAAGAAACTTAAACGCAGGCAGTATGATTTTTAGGGAACTGAACTACCAAGAAAAATTGAACATTTTTCTTATTTCAAAATGTATTATATACTAAACAAGTCACATGGTATCCATTCAGTAACAAATTATTTCACAAACAAAAGAAACTGTATAATTAAGTAACTGGAAACACTGATTAACTCTCTTATGATACATTCCTACTACTAATTTTCAGAAAAAAAAGATGAAAATTAGGAAGTGGAAGGGTGGGAAATAAGCTAAATGTCACCCACTCACACAATAATGGCATCCCAATTCAAGAAGTTTGTGTTTTGGTTGCTCTACCTATGGGTTATTTAGTTGTCTTTCCCATTTATTTGCTATTTTGTTGTTAGAAGCAACGCACCTTCCCCCAGATCTCAATGTACAATAATGATTCATACATCTTCCTTATACATGAGCCCTCCAGAATGTGCCATATAAAAGAAAATCGGCTCCTAGGCATTTCTCCTTTCTAGTAAAATGTTAACACAACATATGCCAACACTTGAGACAAAAAAAAAAAAATGAACCTGTAATTTTTGTGAAAAAGATTTACAGCCCTTTAAAACCTGTATGTTAATTTCTGTGTCATTAACTTTTCTATAGCATACTATGAACTCTACAACAAAGGGGTAAAACTAAGTGTCAGGATTTCAACCGATGAATCTGGGTGGAACAAAGACTTCTTCTTTCATTATGCAGTGAGAACCAAGTTGCCAAAAAAAAAAAAAAAAAGAGAGAGAGAGAGAGAGAGAGAGAGAGGGAGAGAGAGAAACCAGAAGCTCCCCTCAGACATCATTCGTAGTTACTAAATGCATGCCTGGATGTACAGGGGGGATAAATCATCAGTTCAAATACTACTCCTGACCCCCTTGGTTCCTACCCCTTTGCCAGAGCTAGACCCCAAATCTTTTTCTCCCCAATACAACACAACTAAGAGGCTTAACCCTCCGAGTTCCACAACCTCCTCCGGTGTCTTTTACGCAGGCGTCCCCAGGCACAACCAGCGTTCGAAATTCAGTCAATGCCCCAGTCCCCACCCTCCCAGACATCCCCCCCGCCCCGGCCTACTCCTAGTGATCACTGACGTCAGAAAGGACAAACCCAGACACCCACACACTCACGCCCCGGGTCTTCCCCCAGCCCCGCCACTCCCTACCCCTTTCCTTGAGCCAGGCAAAGGGACAAGAGCGCAGTCTTTGCTCCAACCCAGCAGAGGGACGAGACAGATGCAGCGCAGCCAGCCCGTCCTGCGCCCCCCAGCAGCGGCGAGGTGGGTACCCCATGCCAGGGCGAGGCGCATCGCTCCGCCGCCGGAATCAGGATGGCAGGAGGGGAAGGTGTGGTCCAGGAGTGGCGACCTGGATAGACGGTCTGGCGGGTCCCATCCTATCCCCTAGACACCCGGGCCTCACCCATCTTCTCGCAGTCACCAGCCAGCACACTCCTCCCGGCCGCAAACGCCACCCAGGGGCCCGTGGGGTCTGCGCCTCATCAGAATCGTGACAGGTGGCGACGGGTGACCATGGCAACCCACGGTGCCCGGAGGCCCGCCTCCGCCTCCTGGAATCCACTCACCTGAGGGCTCCGGGCGGAGCCGGCAGAAGCGGCGGAGGAAAAACCGAGGCAGAGAGGCCGGGGCCGGAGCCCCGAGGCAGCCGATTCCGGACTAAGACGCGGGCGGGCACGAGGGCGGCGGTCTGGGCTTAGCAGCCCGCACGTCAATCCATCAGCCGGTCCTTCTCGCGTCCGCCCTTATCCCGCCTCCGACCGCTCCGCTCCGCAGACTGCGGTTGTCAAGCGCCGCTGGAGCAGAGCTCCAGCCGCCAGCTGCAGCCAATCACTGCTCGTCCCTGGGGCCGTCTCAGGACCCCTCCTCGCGGGGCGGCTAGGCAGGTGCCTGCGCAGAAGACAGTCAGCTGGGCCGGCCCAGGAGGATAGGGCGGGGCCTGCGGGCGGGGCTTAGCGGGGGGGGGGGGCAGGAACTAAGACTTGGCAGCTCCGGGCTCTCAACTCCTGCGCCCTTAAGGATTTGGAGATGCCTGTAAAGGGGATGCAGGCCCAGAACCTTGGGGTGAAGCTGCGTCCCAAAATAGCGTGGATAGGTGTGATTTGAATGAGAATTGCCCCCATAGACTGATGCATTTGAATGCTTGGTCTCCAGTTGGTGGACTGTTCTGGAAGTAATGGTGGTTCTCAACGGGAGGGTGGAAGGACCCTTTCACAGGGGTCGTATATCAGTTATCCTGCAGCATATCAGACATTTACATTATAATTCATGACAGTAATAAACTGTTATGGAGTAAGCAATGAACATAATTTTATGGTTGGGGGTCACCACAACATGAGGAAGATATTAAAGGATCACAGCATTAATAAGGTTTCGAATCACTGGATTTGGAGATGTGGGCTGGTTGGAGGAGGCGTGTCACTGGGGAGGGGGTGGGATTTGAGGGTTCCAAAGCCCAGACCTTTCCTAGTTCTGTGTCTGGTGCTTGGGGACCAGATGTAAAGCTCTTCCTTGGCTACTGTTCGAGCATCCTGTCTCCCAGAAGCTAATATACTTTCTGCCACCATGTCATGAACCCTGAGCCCCAAATTAAATGCTTTCTTTTATAAATCTCCTTGTTGATGGTGTTTTGTCACAGTAATAGCACAACAGGTCTGACACGTATAAGAGCTTTGTGCACTTCTATTATATAATTTGACTTACCCTGTTATTTTACTTCTAATTATTAATAAAGGTTAAATTAAATAAATCTTGCTTTCTTCCTCTTTGCCATTTTCCACTTCTTCCCATGAAAACTTAGCAGCTTGTCCATCCCCTTCCGGTTCCTCAGTGTCTCAGTGAAGCACTATTTTTGCCCCTTTACAGCAGGAGCCTCACTCCAAGTATGTGATGTTCAAAAAGCAAAATCAAACCTTCGGAGAAGGGGCTGGAGAGATGGCTCAATGGTTAAGAGCACTGACTGCTCTTCCAGAGGACCAGGGTTCAATTCCCAGCATCCACATGGCAGCTCACAACTGTCTGTAGTTCCAGTTCCCAGTTCCAGGCAAACATCAAGGCAAATAAATAAAAATAAAGCTTAAAAAAAAAACTTTCAGGAAATTGTAACAATATAGAAGACTACTTTGGCATAAGGAATTTTGTCCAGCCAGGTGTTCAACATTTGGCAGGCAGAGATTTGTGAGATTTGGCCAGCCTTGTTTACAGCCAGTTAGGGCTACAGAGTAAGGTCACATCTAAAAATAAAAAATTATCTAGTT